>JAGFVP010000182.1:0-62683 GCA_021031095.1 Bathelium albidoporum
CCGTAGGATTGCGGGGGGATGGGGGAGCCTGCGGGGAGATTATCAGTGAGTGTGATCTTCCCAGTCGCTCAGAATTTGAGAATTGAGGCAAATGAATGTTGAGGAATAGAACTTGAGGGACTGTTGAGGAGGTTTGTGAAGCAAGGAGGTGGGCGCTTACGAGATGGCGGCGGATGGTTGCCAAACATCTTCGCACGACAAGCGAAGCTTTTGTACAAGTTACCCCGGGCGGAGCTTGGGTGAAGGAAAGGAAAGAAAGAAAGAAAAAAGTTCCCGAGCTTGCCGGTCTGCTTGGCTACTGGCAATGCTTAAATACTGGACAGCAGGACAATCAATGTCCGAATAAGCGCACGTGCAGTAATCTCGAACACAGAGGACAGCAAAACCCCTCAGCTGCGCCTCTGTGACACGAATGGGAAGGGTTAACTGGTCTGGGGATCAGGGGATTGGCGACGGAGCAAGCCTTTTCGTCAGCGCTCAACACCAAACCACCATACACCACCAAACACTTGCACACCAAGCTGCGACCTGGAACCTGGACCCCGCATCTAGCCCTTCCCTACATCCCTACCTCACTCCCTCACTACAAACACCAAACACCTTCGTTTGGCCTTTGATTGCGGGGTACTCGTTGCTACTCACAGTCGGTTACTAATTCATCTAATTCTGCACGACGTAATAAAGAATACGCCGTACGTTAAACACACAGATCTTCAAGCCTCGTTCTTTTTTGGAAAAAGCACTCTGCATCCTTCCACCCTGGCCATTCCAATCCCTGCCCGAGATTTCCGCCGAATCTGCAGCAGGGCTGCATCCAGCCATTGGCTTGCCATTGGCATCGTCTTCCTTCTTATACTCGTCCAATTGCAGCTCCCTCGTTTTGAGCTCGTCTTCCAACACCCCCTGTATTCGGGTTCCCTCTCATCGCGAACGCCTCCCGACCAGGGCTTTTCTAAACTGTATAGTCCATTTGCAGATAAGGACCGGGTTTGCTTACCAAGAAATACCGCACAAGCGGTACCAAGTCCCTCTGGGACGTTCAACGAACCCTATCAGCGCAGTATGGCGCTTGTAGAAGAGGCAAGAAAGGTGGCTGCGGAGTTTGATTATCCAACGAGCGAGGTGCAGCGGGGAATTGAACGATTTAGAGAGCAGATGCGTAAGTTATTGAGCACCAGAGATGGACGGAGTACAGGCAATGAATTCCCATAGCTAACTAGACCTGGAAACATGTAGACGATGGCCTTCAAACAACCGGGTCCACTATGTCACAAATTCCTACATTCGTAACTGCCGTCCCCAACGGAACAGAAAAGGGTCTGTACATGGCCGTTGACCTCGGCGGCACCAATTTTCGCGTCTGCTCCATCCAGTTACACGGCAATTCGACCTTTTCTCTCACTCAATCCAAGGTCGCCATACCCCGTGAGCTGATGGTGGCCAAAACTTCCAAGGAACTCTTTTCGTTTCTGGCGAAACAAATCGAGGCTTTCCTCAAGCAACATCATGGGGAACATTATGAGGGTCATATTCGAAGGAGAAAGACCATGAGCAGAGAAGAGGGCTTTAGAAGGGAAGAGATTTTTGATTTGGGATTCACATTTAGTTTTCCGGTACAACAGAACGGTATTAATCGCGGCACCTTGATCCGCTGGACCAAAGGTTTTGATATCGCCGACACTGTCGGCAAAGACGTCTGCGCATTGCTGCAAGAAGAAATCGACGCCCTCCACCTCCCCGTCCGCGTCGCCGCCCTCGTCAATGACACAGTCGGCACCCTCATGGCGCGCTCCTACACCTCCCCCGGCAAGACCGGTACCCTGCTCGGCGCCATCTTCGGCACCGGCACGAACGGCGCCTATGTCGAGAAACTCTCCAACATCACCAAGCTAAAGAACATAGACAGTGCCAATTATGACACGAGCACCGGCGAAATGATCATCAACACCGAATGGGGCTCCTTCGACAACGAGCTCGCCGTTCTCCCCTCCACACCCTACGACACCGCCCTCGACGCCGGCAGCGTCAACCCCGGTCTCCAACTCTTCGAAAAGCGCGTCTCCGGCATGTTCCTTGGCGAGCTGCTCCGCCGCGCCCTCGTCCGCCTTGTCCAGGATCCCGCCATCCCCTTGTTCTCCGACGAGGACTCTTCCCGCAACGACGTGCACTCCACCACCACCGTCGACGAGTCCTCCCCGCTGTGGCGTCCGTGGGGGCTCGACACCGCGTTCCTGAGTCTGGCGCATGGCGACGCGAGCGAGGGCCGCCGCATCATCCGTCAGGCGCTCGATCGCGACCTCGGCGTTGCGGCGGCGAGCGCGGAGGATGCGGAGGCGGTCCAAACGCTGGCGTCGGCGGTGGGCCGGCGCGCCGCACGGTTGTCGGCTGTAGCGATTGGTGCGGTGGTGTTGGAGTCTGGGCGGTTGGATGCATCTTCGTCTGACGGGGAGGGCGAACCGATAGATATCGGCGTCGACGGCTCGCTTGTCGAATTTTATCCGGGCTTCGAGGCGCAGATCCGCGAGGCATTGCGCGAGGTCCCTGCTATCGGTGTTCAAGGGGAGCAGCGGATTCGCATTGGAATTGCCAAGGATGGGAGCGGAGTGGGCGCGGCGCTCATTGCTCTCGTGGCGAGCAAGGTGAACCCGCCGGGAGAGGGCGAGTGATTGCGTAGCAATAGGAGGACAGTGAAGGAGACGATGGATGTGATTGTTTGGGGCCTGGCATTTTTCAGGTGGTCAATGATCCCTTGAACTGGTAGAGTTGAGTTGCAAAGCTCATGTAGGTGGATCCTTGTTCAGGTTCTGATTGTTTTGCAAATTTCTTGGATTTTCATGTTCTGACGCACTTGCATTGGTGAGGAACGAGAATGGGTCCTCAACAACGAGATTTGTCTCATATACGCATGCTTGGATCATGTTCTATGGCTCAGTGAATGTATCGTATGCGTGTTAGGGTGGCTTCTTTTATCCAATCGAAGATCGATTTTGGGATGGTTTCCTCTACCTCAGTGGTCTCTCTGGACCATAATTTGGAATAGAAATGGAACTTCTACTAACCCTTGTGGTCGCGATCATATCAGCAGCCCAGTAGCCAAAAGAGAAAGAGTAACGTAGCTTCGTACAATGGACCGTCATTTCAAAGAGCGGTTTGAAATAGCTGCAATATGCTTTTTCATTGTGCTTGAGCCAGACCATCCAGGTGAATGGACGAAATCTATAACGTACACGTACCAAATCTGAACGCACGCGCACTAAATAAAACAGATTCTTACATGCAAATCAATGATGTTGTTCAGTCTCTGGTCTTTAATGACCACACGGGTTCTGCATATCACACGTTGAATGATGTCCTCTGGCAACACTTCTCGAATCTTCCAAGCTATGATGTAATGCCAATTTGTTTGTTTTCTGAGCCAAGCAGCCCGTCCTACTACATGCTTTTCTCTATCTTCGCCTTATAATCTTCGCAGTCCGATCCAACGAGTGGATGGCACGATGGCACCAGGACCACGGAGGCGCCGATGCTACAAGAAGCTACAGTAAGTGCACGTGAATCATTACCTAAAATCCTTGTGCGTTATGTGGGCCTGGCCCCGGCACGTCGCGTGCGCCGCCAACGATGGCGTTCCCGGGCTCGACGGGCGTCAGGCCCAGGGGAGTGAGCTTTCTGGCCCTCAGAAACGACTTGAGCCCCCAAAGAAGCCCTCTGCCTTGCTCGAAAGCGATTCCATCCGCTGGAACTGGATTCCATCCGCTGGAACTGGCTTTGTTCCCATCCCTTCGCCCCAGAGTCCGCTTCAAGATCATACATTCCTCACTCAGTCCCACAAGCCCTGATATTCAGTTGATCCGAGCGACTTGCCCTGTAGTAGTGTGAATTCGCTCCACCCTTGAATTCGCTCTTCTCTCGGCATTGCTTCCTGAGAATCAACATTCACCAGAGTTCATCATCTTTCCCAAAGACAAGCGCCCGAGGTGGGACTGCTCCCGCCCTGCGGCGGCCGGTCGGGGACGATGAACTCTTATAGCCCCTAGTTGCTGTGAAGTCGGGCTGTCGCTCTGACATTTGCGTTGTTCCATTTCGTGGGACCATGTCAGACGATATAGGCTCCGTTTTATTGTACATTGAACTTGAGACTTTGCCAGTACCGAATCGCTGACCATCCACAGCCAGCTCCAGCAGCTGCCCGAAGGCCTGCACCTGTTGTGCCCCCGCACGAGTCTCGAGGACCTTAGCTGCTGGTTTGAGGAGGACCTCCCTAAAAAAAAAGACAGCAACAGTGACGACGATGACACGGAAAGCGAGAGAGAGAAACGCATTCGGGAGGCAAAGGAACGGAAAGAGCTGTTGATGAGAGGCATGATCGTATTCACATACGACGGACCTGACGCATTGCATTTCCAGAAATGGCTAAAACAACGCCTCGAGGGTCAACTGCAATCCTGCGATATTTGTATACGCGAGTATCATCGAGGCAGGAAAGAGCTGAAGAGCTACCTAGAGGAGTGAGATCTTCTCACGACAATATGGTTATGTGGTACTAACACGATCCGAAGGGAATACCAAGAGTCGGATGTGACAACCGTCTGCAATCTCTACGACGACATGGATATCGAGCGAATCCGCATCGGCTTGAACCACGCAAAGAAAGATTTGCTTGACACAGAGCCAGCGCTACGTGGTATTAATGCTATTGACAAAGAGGGCACATACGGCATTTTTGAGGCTATGAACTGTGAAGTGTTTCTTCACAATGAATCACTTCTCAAAGATGTCTTTGACAAGCCCTTCCACTTGGTACAGTCGAGAAAACCCCTCAAGCTAAATGGGTACGCCCCGGCCATGACTCTATTCTTGTTTAGCAACAATGCCGATCGACGGAAATGGGCATACACAAACTGGTTGAAGGCGAAGCGCAACATCACGGGTACCGAGTTCGATTGGACCGTAAGGGAGCCTCTTAAAGCAGCCATAGAGCGTCTTCAGAGCGGAACGATGGATACAGATCTCTTGGCCACGTTTTGGCAAGCTGTGCAGGTGATGGTCACCAAGATGGACAAGTACGTCATGACCACTCATCTCCGGTCGCTTGAGAAGAATATTTGCAATCTTGCACTTGAAAATCTTCAGGTGGATTCAGTCGCATTTTCCAATATTCTGGATGTCATCAAGAGAATTCTTGAGGAGTCACCAAACGATTTTTGGGATGCAATGGGAGCCGTTCCGCCGTCTTCAATTGTCGATCAGGTGTTTAACAACAAGGCTCTCGAGCGAGTGATGCTCCGGGTCGACTCTGCCAACGCAGAGGATATGCAGCTTCTCGACTCGTGCCTTTCGTGGACCATCCCTTTCATGGCATCGATCAAGGTCAGTAATCAATACCCGGCGTGTAGAGCACTTACGGGTCAATTACTCGACCACTTCCAAAACGATCGATATGCACGGGACTCGAGACGCATCACCTACGAACTTGGTGTTAAGTTCATCCGGGATACTCTTGATGGATTGGCCGAAGCGAACGAGGTTCTCACTTCTGTCAATATCGTTACAATTCACGATGTTATCGGGCTTGTAGAGCAGTATCTTCCGCGAATTTTGATAGATTCCGAGTCCGCCAATGCGGCCGAAAAGCTTTCGAGTCTTACCAAAGACGCTTTGGCAGTCATACTCTTGACACTCAAGCTGGATGTTCTTGTACTCGAGGCTGAGCGCGATACTATCAACAGTGGGAAATCGCTGCAGCACGAACCCTCAAAATCATCGGCAGCTATCTGGAAACTGATATTGCAAGCCAACAAGAATCGAAATATTCTTGTCACTTCTTACACCCTGCAGGGCGCTCGCGGCATTACTGGCCTCGAGATGATTATTAAAATGAACAGCAAAGCTCTCTCAAAGGACCAGAACCGCTTTAATGAGACGCTCAACCGGTTTTCCAGTTATGTCGCCGATCTTCTGGACATCGTTAGTGACTTCTCTTCTGACCAGCTCAATGAGTTGCTCTCCACGCAAGAATCTGCCAACGGCCTCCTAGCTCCTCTCTTTTCTTCTGAGCTTCAAGTTCAGCAGGCTGCAATTGATCTGCTAAAGACAGCTACCCATCAGGTAGGCCGAATGGAAGCGATAGGTACGTTACTTGAGAAACACTATGCTGAGACTTTGTTTGCAATTACTCTGCCCATACGCCGCATCGCCCGCAAGCGCATCTTCACACCTATGAATACCTTCTTAAAGATTACCAAGGAGGCCATCCAGAAAATGTGCCATCAGAACGGTTTACTCCGATCCACCAACCTCTCCGACGAGCAGAAGAAAGCAACTAAAATCTTCTGGCAGTCCCTTTGGCAGGTACTTGGGGTCATCTTCGATGCCACTGAAGCCTGGAGCATTGCTAGATCGGACGACAAGGACCTATTCAGGGACTTCTGCCGTGATACTATGGAGTTTGCAGATGATACATTTGAGCAGTTTGCGATTGTTGCTGGCGCTATCAGTTTCAGGAATCCAGAGTTGTCCTCTGAAGAGAAAGGCAAGCTGAACAGGGAGCTCTTACAGCACCCCAAGGTGACCATGAATACGATGGTTAAGTGGCTTCGACTTCGCGATGATTTTCTCATCACCATTTCAGTCTCGTTGGTCAGCAAACTACTTATTCGTTTAAAGGATGCAAGCATTGAGCTTACAAAGGACACAATCTCAACCATTGAGAACGCAGTAAATGGGGCCACACGGACAAATTTGACCAGAAACCAACAAGCAGAACTGCTACGTGCCCTGGAGTACAATCTTGGGCACAGCATTGGCATGTCCACGGATGAAACCAAACCAAAAGTCAAGGAGCAGACGAAACTTACTACTCCTGGCTACCTCGTCAAGTCAGAGTCGGGGGTCAAGACTCGGCCTATCGACCTTGAAAAATGGCGAGCAGCAGGCAAAGCTCAAGATGATCTCAAGAAGGAGAAAGGACATTCTGGCGGACTGGAGAAATTGCTTTCAGACACATCCAAAACTGCTCAAGCATTCAAGGCTCGTGGGGGCTTGGGTACTCAAGCCGGTCCTGTGGCAAGCAAAGCTGCTCAGGTCACGAAGCCTGACAAGAATGAATACATGAAAAAACGTCAAGCAGAGATGGAGGCCAAGAAAAAACGAGATGCCATTGCTATTGCTGCAGCTAAGAAGAATGTTGCACCCGGACTTATAACGCCAATGCCTACAGCAGAGAAAGGTGAAGGAATGATGGTCTCTTCCGAAGAGGAGTCTTCTGAGGATGAAGAAGCAGCCGCGATGGACCGCGAGCTATTTGGCATCGAGCCCAAGAAAAAGAAAACGGCAAATCTTTCTGCGTATGAGGAGGAAAAGAAAAAGGCTCTGGCTAGAGAAAAAGCCAGGACACCAGTCAAGAAGCAGAGGTTCCAGCGATCCGCACGGGAGATGCGCGCAAGACTGGCGCCCGATCTATCGCCCTTGCACAAAATCATCTTGAGCTGGGACTACTTTCATCAAGGAGATTTTCCTCCGAATTCTCAGCGGGACGACTACACAATGGTCTCGTCAAAGTTCCGTAGTCCTCAAGATTACAAGAATACGTTCCTGCCGCTCCTTACACTCGAGGCTTGGCAAAGCTTTGTCCGGGCTCGGGAGGAGGATAACCCTCGGTCTTTTGAAATCAAGGTTGCAGACCGATCCAGCGTGGATGCTTTGGTTGAAGTCAGCACAGTCATGACGCATGCGGAAAACAAGGATATCAATATCACCGAAGGCGACATCGTTCTGCTTTCGAAAGGGCGTCGTCCAGCCTCGTCGTCCAAAGATCCTCACTGTCTGGGACGCGTCGCTCGCGTCACTCGCAAGAAAGCATCTTTGGACGTTTTATACAAGGTTCTGCCCGGGCAACCTCTTGTGTCATCTCTTGCCCCAAACTCAACAGTTTTCGGGGCGAAGATTCTCTCCGTCATACCGCTGGAAAGAGAGTATGGTGCCTTGGTAGGTCTGGAATACTATGATCTCTGTACAGAGATTGTCAATGCAAGTCCATCGCCTTTACTCAACTATACTGGCAAGCAATTGGACCCCATCATTGGCAATTACAAACTCAACGAAGCACAAGCAAAAGCCGTCAAGTCGGCTGTTGACAACGATGCTTTTACGTTGATACAAGGTCCTCCAGGAACTGGAAAAACAAAGACCATCGTTGCGATCGTGGGCGCCCTGCTCACAGGTAGCATACGTGATAAGGCGGCCGCTGTCCCTCGCCCAAAACAGATCAACCATAATGGCTTCCCGGTCAAAGGTGATGGGCCTCCTCCGAAGAAAATGCTTGTTTGCGCGCCGAGTAATGCCGCCGTTGATGAGTTGGTGATGCGTTTCAAAGAAGGTATCAAAACCCTTGATGGTCGTTTCCATAAGATTTCCGTTGTCCGTCTCGGCCGCAGTGATGCCATGAATGCAAATGTTGTCAATGTCACGCTTGATGAACTGGTTAAAGCAAAACTTCAAATTGACTCTGGTGACCCGAGCAGGCCTCCAGAAGAGACGTCTAAGCTTATGCGAGAGCACCAAGAAGTTTCACAACAGCTCAATCAAGCTCGTGCAGCATTAGGGGAGGCTGAACGTGGTGGCAGGGAGGCACCAGTAGACGTCAAAGACAACTTTGACACTCTGAGGAGGCGAAAAGCAATGCTTTCGAACAGAATCGACAGTGCAAGAGACAGTGAAGGATTGGCGCATCGCGCAGCGGATATCAACCGCAAGCACGCCCAACAAGCTGTCCTCGATGAAGCTGATATTCTCTGCGCTACACTCTCTGGATCCGGTCATGACATGTTCCAAAACCTCAATATCGAATTCGAGACGGTTGTAGTGGATGAAGCTGCCCAGTGCGTCGAAATGAGCGCCTTGATCCCACTTAAGTATGGCTGCGCGAAATGTGTACTTGTCGGTGATCCCAAACAACTCCCTCCCACTGTGTTTTCCAGAGAGGCAGCACGGTTTCAATATGAACAATCCCTCTTTGCACGAATGGCGAACAACAGCGCAAAAGATGTTCACCTTCTGAATGTTCAGTACCGCATGCATCCCAATATCGCCGCATTTCCGAGCGCAACGTTTTACGACGGTCGCCTCCTCAACGGCGATCCAGCAATCAATGATCGGATCAGCCCCTGGCATGTTGAACCGCTTCTTGGTGCCTATCGCTTTTTTGATGTATCAGGGGAGCACACTACTTCTGCCAAAGGCCATTCCCTTATCAATGTTGCAGAGATTGATATTGCAATGCGACTCTTCGACCACCTTGCCATGGAATGGGGCAATAGCTTCGAAGACAAAAATCTCAGTAAACTAGGTATCATTACCCCTTACAAGTCTCAATTAAGGGAGTTCCGTGACCGCTTCTCCCGCCGTTATGGCCAGAGAATCCACGAGTTTATTGAATTCAACACTACGGATGCCTTTCAGGGCCGGGAATGTGACATCATCATTTTCAGCTGTGTTCGTGCCTCTCCTGCTGGAGGCGTTGGGTTCTTAAAGGATATTCGACGTATGAATGTTGGGTTGACGCGTGCTAAACGCTCCTTGTGGGTGCTAGGAAATGCGGCGAGTTTGTCAAGAGGCGAATATTGGAAGAAATTGCTGGACGATGCGACAGCCAGAAACATGTTCACTCATGCTAGCGACCCCGACACCTTCAAATCGGCGTTACTAGAAAGTAACTCGGAGGCGCGTTGCCGTGACATCCATTTCCCCCCACATGCCGGAAGGATGACACTGGACAGCATCAAACCCCCGCGCAACGTGAATGCTCCTGCTCAGCAGACGACGGACAGAAACAGTGATGTCGATATGGATCGCCGCTCGTCTCCTGTCGATTCCCGCAGCGCCACTCCTGCGCTTCCGACAACGTCCAAAAAGCGAAGCGCGAGCGGCACCTCGGATGTTTCGATGGGGGACACGCAGGCTTCGGATCCTGCAAGTGGAAGGGAATCGTCAACGGCCAGGTCGAGATCTGCTACTCCGGCGGCTGGTTCTACGCGTGCGGGAGGCGCAAATCAGAAGGTGAGGAAGCGGGCAAAAGGGAATAATCCGTTGCTGGCTCCCAAGAGGACGAAGAACTGAGACGTGATAATTAGTGAGTGACAGCTTCGAGTGTACTATAGTCAACCCGTGCTACTAGTGAGGGTCTCCTGATTATGGGTGACAATAATATTGAAATTTGACATTGCTAGTCCTGCCATCTTCTCCATAATCTCCAAGTTGTATTAGTGCCTACCTACGTTTGCATTCGCCTTCTAAGGTCCATCAGAATTTTGAAGCCTTCGCAGGTATAGGCCAGCTCGGTGGAGCATCCAGGCGATCATGCGGTGTTAGAAATCATAGGAGAGGTATACGTCTATTTCAATGGCGACATAAGAGCTTTCTCCCTACCTGCAATTTTGAAACATCCACAATTCTTTAACAACGTTACGCTTTCCTTCTCCCCATAGTTACTTGTTTGTCATTTTTAACAGAAGCACACTTTTATATGAAGCAGCGTTATGCTGTTGCACGAGTAGTGTATTGCTCTCTCTATAAATGGGATCATGAATGGGTGCTCCTACTGTTCGATGTTTGGCCTAACAAATCCTTGTCTATTGAACGTATGGCCATGGTTGTTATGCAGAAACTTGAGGCTTCACGGAACACAGCAAACTGCCGTTCACCTTGGGCGGTTGATAATCCGTCTTGGTAATCCACCCGACCCGTTCACTCTGAAGATTCCACGCGATCGAACGGTATTTGCGCAGTGGAACGATCTATGCTCATGCCATCTCAGAGCTCTCTTAGGGAGTTTGATCGATAATATTGCGGAAGTGCTCTCCCGCTGCTGTCTGCCTGGGTACCTAGGTAGTCTCTCTCTAGTAATGGATGAGTTTTCCTGCGATAGCTTGGGGAAGGCTTTGTGGGAAGCTCTGGATATTTTTGTATATAATGTCATAGTAGAATTAAATCTTGCCTCAATGAGTATTCATACGACTGTAGCTCAAGTGATGAGCGGAAGATTTCAAGAATTGTGTTCTTCAGCACTCAGGCCATTTGCACGAATCCCGCACATTGCGGACAAGCCTAATTTTCGGAGCCATTACAAAGTGGTTAGGGCTCTACCTTATTAATACAAGGTTAGAAATCCCAACGTGACCTGAAATTGTTAGACTACACAGCCCGTAACTGGAGTCGTTGTTTCCTTACCTGATCTAAGAAATCGAAACTAAGTAGGTAAGCAGCAAGTACCACAATTACCTACACCCATCATATCCCAAGAGGCAGCAAGTAAAAGTAGCAAAATGATGTGAGTAATCCTTGTCATGTGCTATAATCTGGCTAGAGGTTATGGCCTCTTGCCCGCATAGCAGCAAACCAACTTTCTTGATCTGCTCGGACTAATCTTAGATAGCTGCGTGTTCACTTCTTGCTGAGTGATGGAAATTTGTCTTCCTCGCAACCTTTTTCTATTGTTCTGGACGACCAATGACCGCGTCTACAACAACACACATCTCTTTGCTTACCAACATGCAAGTCATTCATTCTTATAGTGCCATGATGAAAGTAAATGTTGAGGCGGTGACGAAGATAACCGGGAGCTTCCACGAGAAGCTTGCGCCGACAATTACTGTCGAGCTTTGACCACAAACAAATGATGGGCGGTGCCGAGATATCATTTTCGATGGCGGATGATACATGGCTTGGACTAATGAGCGAGGACTTCTTATGCTAAGAGAAGGTGAGGCATCATGTAATTCCGCGCTCTCGTGGCCTACGAATTCATGGCGATAATGGCCATCACTAATACTCCCGGACCGTTAGCTCCGAACCAAAAGGTAGTTAAGCTGAAACTCAGTTACCGATGTATGTTAGGTACAGGATGAAAGACATGCTGTGGTTGTTTGAAGACTCGGAGAGATGGTGAGTTTATATACGTATCGAGCACTGGCGTTGAATGTGCCTCTCAGGAGCAAAGGCTGCACTTCTCCTGAATGCAGCGGCATTCCAGGGATGACTGAAGATCAGACGTAGCTTTTAGAAAAAGCGATGAAGCTCAACAAGGCATTTGCCGCAGGATCTTGCTTAAAGTATACTTAGAGACCAAGCATCTGACTTTGCTTGAATGCTACGCTTTCTCCTGACAACTACTTGTTCATCTCCAAGACGATTCACCTTGACACCGAGCCTTTTCAAAACGAAGAGCCTAAGGGTGGAACACTCGGGCGCGTTTGTGGACCACATGTAGTGTCTACGGCCTGCCGAAGAGCTTGGTAGAAACCTCACTGCTCTGTGCTCATCTGTTTGCAAATTGATACTTCTCTGAACATTAGCAAGGCAGGAAGATGACATTCGTAGAGTGATTCGCAACCCAGCCTAGGCCGAAGCAAAGGCTACATGCCTGGGAAAAGGTGCGCTTCGGGACGCAAGAAGCAAGCAATAGCTGCGAGATAAACGAAACGAGCCAGGAATCCGAGCTAAGCCACATTACGATTCAGTTCTAAGGTTTATATTTAAGCGCAGAAGGGTGGCTTGTAGCGAGGTCGAATGACCTAGCGGTTATCGCATGGAGGGCTCATGCTTTACCGCGAAAATAAGACGGTGCCCCTCGAGCGCTTCACGGGTTCGATTCCCATGAAGTGCAACCCCATACCGGTCGGAAAAAACCTCAACGATAGCTCACGCCGGGTAGCTTGAGAGGTTTCTCACTCCATCGTCCTTCGGGGGCGGGTTTAGAGTTTTGCCTTTTTTTCCCCTCAGTTTTATTTTTTCCTTTACTGTCATCTCTAGGCAAGTGAAGATGAGATCGCGACGCTGGTTTGAGCGAAGAAGTTTGACGCGGTTCACGTGTTTCCCCGGTAGGGTCACATACCCGGCTTGCGCAGGCTTATCTTCCGACAAAGATCTTAGGCGAGAACACACGGCACAGACCACTTGATAGTCCCCGGTGAGGAGATATCGATTTGTTTTTTTTTTCTCGTCAGCCAAGGATTTCGTGGGCGGGATCCAGTCTCTGCCCGACTTTGCCTCTGGCAATATCCATTTCTGCATCATCGTACCGGTGTGAACGATGGGCTTCTTGATCCATGTCTGGTAAGGAAGACAGACCAGCTCGTTATGAATTGCTTCGAGTGCTTTTCAGTTCTTCACCTAGGATGTACGATCGAGGGCATTCGCTGCCTTCGGTGTCGAATGTGTTTCAACGATCTCATTACCTGAACATATGTCAGCAAAAATTCTCTCAGTCAATTTCCATATGCAAGTCTATGAACGCTTTTGGGACTTACAGACTCAAAGGTATGTATGTTGTCAAAACTGTAGAGGAAGCGGCCCTGCAGGAAGGATAAGGATGAGCCTGGCGGACTTACTTTGCATCGTGTGCAATGCATATTGAAGTATGCTGGCTTTGCTGGCACAGAACGGACACCGTCTGCTCGCATCACATCCTAAAGATGAAAAAAACAAGACGATGGGCTGGTAGTCATTCGTTCCTTTCCGATGAAGAGAAGACAGCGCAGAACATGTCGTTGGGAGAAGGTTAATTGTCGTCTGGTTACCGACGCGCTAGTTCCGTCTTGATACTAGTCCAGACCAACGCGCAAGGGGCCGACGGCCAACTAGACGTTTCAGCGCAATCTCTTCCGCGCCTATGCCCGTACGACACATCATACCCTGAAGGAGTTCAAGAGAGTAATCACTGGTGCAGCTCAATCTCCTTGCCAGGATGCGCGTTCAGTGCGTGCAGCTTGTCCGCGATGGTGGCCGAGGCTCGAAGACAGCCTTTGCACTCTTGGCCAACGTGGTCTTGGAATCCAGAGGAGCTCACGGGCGGCTATTTTGCTATGAATGATCATTCTTCGCTGATTGGGCGTGATTGCGAGAACACCATCTCTCTATCATCCGATGGATGTATGGTCGTCTCGGAAAATATAGCATACTGCAGCTAGCCGTTCCCTTGCATCCCGATGTGGTGTACAGAGATTGCAGTACCCAAAAAACTAACAGAACCGATCGCCCCTAAATCCCAAAGAGAGTCTTACCAAAACATTGCCACGAATGAGGAGAAACCTGTATTTGTGAGCGAGCCTTTTGGCTACACGATATGCAGGAGCTTCATCCCATGTCCACCTCCTGCAGCTGCCCCGCATAAGTGTCACTCGTCCGTCCGTGATGAAGCTTTTCCCAAAGGTGTTCCCTTCGCTCGTGCAAGGTGTCATAGTGCTAACTATTCTATCGGTTTTGCAATCTTGCCCGCCTTGTTCTGAGCAAGACTGATCTCTCCGGCAGCATCAGGAGCAGAGCATCGGCATATTCCAAGTACCAACTGATGCTCTCGATTCAGCACCTCACGCAGCTTGAAGATTCAAGCTTGTTGAGATATTAATCAGCTCTCAAGCACTCAGATCGGAACCGAGGAGTCATTCTCACTTCACCGGCGATGCTTTAGGACAACAATTACAAATTTAATATCCATCTGACCGACTATTATTGCTTTATCATGGTATGAATGCAATTTGTTCTCATTAATTACTTGATTGATCATGCGAACGTACAGCAGGCATCAGAGCTCCAAACCTAGACGCGGCCAAGTCCTGGACTCCCAACACTATAGCAAAGCAAACTTCTTTGACTGGTTCGATTGCTTCGTATCGACCTCCACCCCACCAAAGTACAATATGGTGACAGAAGAGTCTTTGGCAAGACTAGAGCCCAGGTTGCCAAAATCTCAAAACACAAATGAACTAGCTTACTTCTTGAGGCACACGGGACCAGATCTGGTTCAGGAGCCGCAAGAGCCACGTCTTAAAAAGTCGTCGGCCATTGCGCAATCCACCCTCTCCCTAATCAAGCGGAGCTATCGACAGTCTGCCCTATCGACATCTCGAAAGTCTAAAAGGTATGTAGGCTAAAATCTCTACAACACATACTTCATTGTCCATTAGGAATCCTGTCTCTTTCCACTCCTGATGTGCTAATTTCATGGCTCCTGTCTTCCCACAAGATGTCTGACCTGGTTATGGTATATTCGCAGTGCAAAGGATTTGTCCACTGCTCAGGTTCAGGGAGCAACTCAGCGAGTTTCCAGAAATGGTACGAAATCGTTGGAAAGACCGTCGCTGGTGCTGAGACAGTGCAATAGGGAAGAGATATATGGCAATTGACCCAAGTTCTGCGAACGCAACCTGGGGTTTGTACAGAGAGTGCGCATTTCAGGCTGATCTTAAGTCACGAAGAGTGCTTATATGTCCTGTAGGCCTATGAATGCCTCGGAGCTTTCCTTTGAACCACTGGAGACCGATATAAGTGACCTCGACGATTGGACCGCCCGCTTCAGTCCTCAAGATCGCAATCGGAGCACCCCGACAAAGCAGTCAATCAGCAAAGAAGCAACTCGTCCTGATACTTCAGAGGAGAAGATCGTGTTTGGTGGAACTGTAACGATCGAGACGGGCACTGCCAGCTCACCTGACCTAACGGAGTCGGTATCTGCTCAAGGAACTACCAGGTCTAGTTGTTCAGAGGGCCCAATACTATTTGCACCTATACCAATCCGACCTCTTACGTCCATTCAGACTCAGAAGCTATGGCAGGATGAATTTGAGGAGAAATCTCCAACCTCTCACACAATTACCTATCCAACTGCCCATGAGAATAGGGAAAGAAGGCCTACTACTACAGGCGACGCTTCGCCCAAAAAGGAAACACGAATGTCTTACAAGGCTGCGAACCAAGAAATGAAGCCCGTATCTCAACGCCCGACTGTTCCACCTCGGCATCCTCTCCGCAGAGCAACACTCCAGAGTTCAGGCGGTCCCCAATTCGACAGCGACCGGAATCGTCTCAGCACTTGTTATAATCTTGTTGATAAAACGCCATCCTTGCGATCCTCTCGCGAACGCGAACAAAAAATTCGCTGTCGAAAATTGCGTGACCAGCAGCACGCTTGCCAGACTATTAACAAATCTTCATCGCAACTGTGCGAACCCGCCAATTTCGTTATGTCAGACTACGAAAAGTCACTACGATTTCCCATTTCTCCCAATGTGACCGTAAAGCGAGACATTCGACCGGTCTTGAATACCAGTATCGCAGGTGCAGCGGACAAGCACGTGGACCATCCCTCAACGATTTTCGCGCCTGCTGTGGGACAATCGTCTCTCTCACCCGTTATGCTCGTGGCTGAACAGGTTCCTACTCCGACTGAAAGAAGGACCTACAAACCTACCCATATGATCGTACCTACTTGCAATGCTGAAGCGAAGACACGCACTGTAGCATTTCGATCAGAAGATTCTCGATCTCACGAGCATGAGTTCAGTACGCATATTCCTAGCGCTTCAGCCTCTGGGTTCCAAGATCCGAAGCAAAACAAAAGAGGTCCGCTACAGAAAAGCCCAGCATACGCATCTGTGCAAGCACATCACATACCGTCAAATGCGATCTGCTATCGAAAAGATCCTGCCAATGCACCGAGACTATCCGGTCCACCCAAGGCAATTCAGACTCAATTGGACACCCAGCATACTCGCCGAACGAGCCTTTCACCACTATCTAGCGCATCCTCGGCCAATTTTCGTCCCAGCAATACTCCCTCGGTCATGAACCTGTCACAGCCCTTCCCGCATGACAGTGCTGCCTCTTCCAATGACATCGCAACGAACCCCAGAGAAAGGGAAACCAAACTAGAAGCAAAGATTCAAGCTCTAGAACGACAGAACAAGCTTTTGGAGGCGGCCTTGATGGCTGTCATCAAGACGGATGATGCGGTGAATAACTGTCCTTGCGGAGGTACCTTTGTCAGTAATCGCAATGGGTCGGAGGGGTGAAACCCAAAGGCACGATCGCGTGACGGAAAAAAAGGGGAAAGAGATAGCGAGGATGATAGCCAGGAAAGACTGAGGACTAAGTATTGGACGTGGGAGAGCGGAGCGCCTTTAGGACAGTAACATCCCCATGATTGCCTTCGAGGCCGGTGCGAAATAACAGGTAGAGCAGTATCTGTGGTGAAATGCGCATGAAGGGCCAAACGTGTTGCAAATTTTCATTCGGGCCAGAGAGAGGAGGTAATAGTGATTCACTTCAATCCCTGATTCATGACATAGAGTTTATTTTGCGCTTAGGGCGCATTGGGTCGGCTCGTTAGGCTTATTGGGGTACTTTCATTTGAGCGACTTCAGGACTCCATGAATACGAATTGCTTAATCCGCCTTCTCCGGCCTCCTTTTAAATAATATCACCAAAAGAGTTGTAGCGTTACTATCGAGCTTACTTGCAGTGCTTGTTTGTGAGGGTGTGCCAGCTGCAGCGCACCTTATCTATCTACATGAATTTGTGACGCAGCGACTAAGGCTCATCGAAGGGTTGTCCGAAGTATCTCATGGCATCCCAGAGGCCCTTGTTCAAGGGGAATAAATTGCACATGGGTCCAGAGTCTCTCGGCAAGGGGGATCGTTGACCTTGCTGATACAAGCCAGGACCAAATTAACCCTTCCAGAGACTCAGGCTATACAGAAGAGGTATGTGCAGAAAGCGACAAATTAATCCTGCCCCACTTTGCTGCGCTCCCACTTGCCAGTTACCAACCTGGGGCCTCCGCTTTCTCGATTCCGAAGCGCTGGCTGAGCACAATCCACTGTGCCACGGTGAACACATACCTCATCGCATTCGGATCGCCGTTGTCCGAGAATGCATCTGCAAACCGCTTCGCCACCATCTCTTCGTCAAGAAAACCCAGCTGCTCCACGTTTTCACGCGTGACCAATCCCGCCAGCAAGGCATGCAGCGGCCCGCCCTTCTTGTAGCTGATGGGCGCGGAGAAAGGGTGCTTCTTGCGCCGATACAACTCGTCCAGAATGTACGGCTGGGCTGCTTCGCGGAGGATCCATTTCTCCGTCAGCTCGTTGGTGACCGGATCGTACTTGATCTTCATGTTGGGCGGGAGGCCGTTGACGTACTCCGTGAGGTGGTGATCGAGGAAAGGCGGACGCCCCTCGAGAGAGTGGGCCATTTCCATGCGGTCGCCCATGCAGGTCAAGATAAGATTAGGCAGGATTGATTTGACCCAAATGTACTGTGACGTGTGCAGCGGGTGCCAGGCGTCTTGAATGAGGCTCAACGTTGCGTTATCAGGGTTGTTGGCACGGGTCTCTTGGCGGTCGAGTTCACCATAGCATTTTGTCCAGGGTGCAAAGTCAGCCATGGTCACGGTCCATAGATGCGAGGCGATAGACGTATTATTGAGATTACGTCTCGCAATGGAGGATGTGTCATTGGTGAAATCGGCGGAAGTTCCCTTGTAGCCAGGCTTGGAAGTTGCTTCAACCGCGCTGGTCAGTACCGTACGCTTGGCTTCGCTCATGTGGTATTTGGGATATGTTTGATCTGGCTCGCGGAGAAAATCGGGGTGAAAGTGCCAGTAACCACCAAAATGCTCGTCCGATCCCTCGCCAGAAAGGACGACCTTGAATCCATGATCATGGGCCAATTCTGATAGTGCAAATTTTCCGATGTAGTTGAGGTCAGGATTGTGATGCTCGCTTACATATGTGGCACCAACAAATTTCTCGGCAAATTTGGCTTCATCCATACGATCCGTTATGAGCTCTAGACCAAGCATGTCGGCTGTGCGCTTCGCAATAGCTATACATGCATCTTATCAGCAAACGAATCAGAATCTGAGTATGATCATATGACAGTATATACTTACGGCCTTCATCAAATTCGCTCCCTTTCTCGAACCCAATACAGAAGCACTTCATTTCTTTTTTGATCTCAAGGAAGTCACGACCATACCTAAGGCACTCTCCTTCAATGATACTCATTGCCATGCCACAAATCGCAGCCGAGTCAATACCGCCACTCAGATAAAATCCGATTGGAACATCTGCAGCAAGGCGGCATTTGACCGCGTCAAGGAGCTTGTCTCGCAACTCAGTAATCATCTCGCTCTCGGTACGCTTCTCTGGAATATATTTGTTTGGGTACGTCAGATCCCAATATTTCCGTCGTTCTGTGTATTCGCTAAATGCACTGCATGTCATATAGCATCCGGGACGAAGCTGTCGCCAGGTTAGAACCAAGTATCGATAATGCAGGAAATGGCTCTAATCATGCCTTTTGCACATCTTTGAAGATGGTCTCTTCTCCATGCAACCAAGCGTCATCAATAAGACTTCTTACGTTCCATTTTGGCTTCCAATCGAAGGGCAAGAAGCCCTTTGCTTCGGAGCATAGTAGCAGATGATCATCTACGATCGTCCAGAAAAGTGGTTTGATCCCGTACCGATCTCTCGCTGCGAAGAAAATCTTTCGCTTGAAATCGTAGAGGCAGATGGCAAATTCACCGCGCAGTTTCGATGCAAAGGCCTGCCCATACTTCAGATAAAGAGCAATGACAACCTCGCAGTCGCTGCGGCCCCTGAAATCATGAACTTCACGGAGCGCGTTGCGCTCCTTGGGCTCCATATAAATTTCTCCATTGACCACCGCGTGAACACCATGTTCGCTGTGGAAAGGCTGCTCGCCGGCTCCCGAGAGATCATTAATGGCAAGACGAGTGAAGCCCAAAGCTACACAGTGCTGGATCAGCTGCGGAGTTAGGAAATCAGTGGAGCTCTTACCGACTCGATTGTCGTCGCTGATCCAAATGTCATGCGAGTCAGGCCCACGGTGGTAGACTTTTGCAAGGCTTTTTGCAACCTTGTGCTGTAGTCGCGTACGATATTGGTCAGTCAGACTGGCTTGATGGATGCGGTCAAGTGCAATAGAAGCAGTAATCCCGCACATGTTGAAGACTTTGGCAATGCAAGATATAGCGAGGGCTCTCCAAATACAGTTTATACTGTACGGCGTAGCAGGGTCTACCTAGAGTCATACGTCAACGAGACTCGGAATGAATGATGCAGCGATTGATCGTGAACTTGGTCGTATCCTTGGTGAGGCGAGACAGTTTTTGTTGGTGACAAGGAAATTGGATTGAGGAGCGAATAGAATATATAGGATTGCATCATGGATTGCGTGTGATTCCAAGAGTCGTCCTCGAATATAAGCGTACGCTGATTATGCCACCAGATACGGGAACCACAGAAGCCGCCGAGCCACCGGAGAGCATTTTCCGAGTACCGAAGGAATGATGAATTCGACAGAGGGCTTTTGTCATGAGACAGTATCCTTGGTCAGCATTCACTGAGAGTCACACTCTCCGGCCAAAGAGGTAGTGTGTGGCTGCCATTCCAAACATTACTAACGCTCCAGGGTCGGTGGACTTACTCTGTTCTGCTATTAGGCCCGCGAGACAAAGAAACGCAGATTACACGACATACTGGGCTAAAGAGTGTGTTTTGAAGGCTTGAATTGATAATCGTCAGAGCAATTGAGAAAGCGAGAAACTGTGGAACTTGACGAGGGTAACACTGGAAAGCACTAAGCATACAAACAACTCAATGCCATTCCAAAAGTCTACCGACTTACAAAATTAAACCTACTGTTCAAAGGCAGGGCTGGTGTATCCGGGTAACTAGTGTGAGCCTTTGTTCTTCTTGCCCCCATAAATCTAGCTTATAAAGCAGGAGCTGACGAGGCACGAGACCACCTTGACGGGAGTTTGATAGTGGCAGATAGACGGCCCATGCATAAGGTGGCGTTCGTCTCATATTCACCTTTTGCTCCGGTAGCGCCGGTATCTTAGACGTAGAAGGCCGCTGAGAGAGTGAGAGAGTACCTAAACGGAAAGGCGGATGATTGATCCGGGAAGAACGTTTTTCCGCATCCGCGTTTCAGCCGCCGAACCCCCAATCATGGAATAGCACAGTGGTGGTATGACCGTTTTGCGAAGACGAATTTGTCGATTGACGCTTCCATGATTTCATGTCAGTCTTCTCAGTTCGGTATAACGAGGTATCCATACTGCACATTTACAAGGCTTCACATATCAAGGCTTTAGATATTGTGTTCGATGTGAAGCTCATCAATCTCTAGCAAACACCGCAAGATAAGCCTGTTAGCAGTCGACCCGGCCTTGGAGTCTGCATACTCTTCTTGTTTTGAATACCGCTGTATTTTACCGGTATGTAGTGATTAATAAAGTGAACAGTTATCCCAATAGGAAAATGCTCTGGAACCGCACCGTACAATCATTGAACATGCTCCAAGCAGCTCTTGTTATTAGAATCTCGCGTTAAGAGGGTTGTCTCTTCGCAAAGCTACCAAACGCATGACAAATTTGTTGGAAAGAGAGCGCGACTATACTCCGCCGCGCCCTTATGTCGAGCATATCATGAGCATGTGCGAGAGAGCGTACTGGTTGGTGAACGCGGGATTGACCACCACACCATGTAAGAGCACACGGCGATCGCTGGCAATCTAGACCCTGCAAATCTAACCATGAAGAGTGTTATTGGTATTGCATCGTGAGTAGGAGAACCAATCTCATACACTTGCTAGCATTCGATGTCAATTAATTTCTACGTGCGTCTCACGAGGGCCCACATTTCCGACTACACGCAGGAAACATGCTCTTTAACTCACGTGCCAACACGGTCACTGAAGCTACAAATACCTTCTTATCCAACAAGTCAGCCAAGCCCTACACACCCTCTACGGCTCAGAAACACCACTTCTCTATCATCGAGATCAGCAAAGATGCCAACTGCAACTTTTACAGGCGAAGGCGGTGATACATTCCCAGAGTTCAGCGACGGCAATGTTGTCATCATAATTGCTCCAGGATACTACCTCAAACTCCATGTTGATCACCTGATACGCTCGGCGGAGCGCTTCAAGAAACTATTTGCCGAGGGCGCAACATCGACGAACCAAAATGACGCCGTCTACGGGGCGCTCTCGAAGAATACATCTTCCGCTGAAGCGCCAGCTCCGCCGCCCCAGAAGAAAGCCAAGAAGACCGACGTTACCCATTATCTAGTCCTGGGGGAAGTCGATGAGAGTGATATTCAGAACGGTCACGGTGTCCTCACCCCAAGCGTGAGTATTCCTTAAGTCTGCGTGACACTTCCAAATTGGGCAGGGATAATAACAAAATCCAGACCAAAGATGCAATCATGAAAGACCCCTCGCTCTTCTCAACTAACTCGAATGCGAAAATTGAACCACGTTATGTCCGTCTTTGGTTCAACGTGCTAGGTTCTTTCTACAATGCGCCTATGAAACTTGATCAAGCCGATCTCAGGCCTTTGCTTCTGGATACTATTGGTATGGAAGCCATTGCTAGCTGGCTTGGCTGCGTTCCCGTCCTCTCTTACCGTATTGAACACGCTCTATTTAGCAAAGGAGATTCGCTTTTGAGGTCAATCGTCAACAACCCCACAGCCTGGATCGGCCTTGCTTGGAAACTTGGCGCTAAAGATATCTATAAAGAAGCCCTAATCCATCTCACCGGGACCTTCTGCAAGCTTACGGCGCAAGAAAAGGCCCTCATTCCTGCCGAAGTCCTTCCTAAAGTCGAGGAAAAAGTTGCTTTACTCGAGCAATTCAAAGCCAACGTCGACTTCCGCTTGGCAGCCTGGCTCTCGCCCGACCTGAAGCCCAGTGGCCTTCCCAGCGGCGCGTCATCAGGGCAAGACCATGGACGCATGGCTTATGCAGACAACATCTACACATGGATTGCCCAACATCTGTTCGACCATTTCCTCAAGTTTGCCTTCCAAAACGGTGATAACCGCGGCGCTATTGATGGTGGATATGAATTTTACAATTGCGTCTACCGCGGATCAACGTACCTTACCAAGACTGACCTAGACCGCTTCCACAGCGGAGATTGTCCCATGACGCCCAAGGGACAGCGCGTGCTATTCAATGCAGTCACCGATCTGAAGATCCAAGCCAAGGGCCTGGTGAGGCCACTGTTCACGAACTCGGCCAGGATAGACAGAGAAAAAGAGGGGCTGCGTCATTTCACATGTGTGCCAGTGAGTGACGATGAGCTGGATCGACTGTTTGCAGCAAAGGACTGGACTAAGGAAGAAAGCACTGTGGAGAGCAACGAGGAGACAAGTGAGCCGGAGTAGTGCTGTGGTTGAGAAATGAGCGACAAGAAGCGCGATGTGGCTATTATTGCGGTGTGCAATTGTTCATGCTTTTATTAGCTTCAGTTCTCGCTTCGACGACTGCGCTCTGTATACTTGAGATGCGGTTACTAGGGCGATGCCTGCAATCTCTTTGAGCCGGATCATTTATTATCTCATTTGCGTAGCCTCAAACAAAATTATACAAGCAGGTTTATCTTTCAACCTGGTGCAATGCCTCCCAAACATAATTCAAGCACTTCCGAGGTCCTAACATGCACACGTCTGACTGTGTATCTTCTCTGTTTCAATTCTTATAAGGGTTTGTTCCGTGCGTGATGGTTCTACAACCCTGCCTCTCGCGCGAGAACAATGCCGCGCACAGGCACGTCTGCAGTCAATAGAATTAGCATTATTATACCCACCCTTAGTTTCAATACAGTGCTTGTCTTTGGACCTTGGGCTATAAGCTCTCTTAATGCAGGAAAGGCTGAAAATAGCCTGGCAGAGCAAAGCCTACAGGCATGTAACAAGGCGATGTAGCAAATACAGACCCAAAATGTGATTGCGATCTGAACGATGTGTGCGACCGGCAATAGTTCTAGCCGAGTGGATTTATGCCCTCAGAACCTTAATCGATTAATACGACTGCTCATGTCCTGGATGGAAATATCAATGGCGCTCATCAAACTCTTATGGAGCAGCAAGCACCCACTAACCAGGGTGTGCAGAGGTCCGTTTCAAAGTTTTTGTCCCGTGCTAAAAGGTTGGCGTGTTGACTCGGGGAGTGCCCCAGCAGTATATATCCACTAATTTATTAGTTGACAATTGGTCCATTTTCTGTATCCTAGGGTAGAAACACGGTCATAACCTCGAAAATCCTAACAAAAACTTCTGAAATGGACCTCTGTATGCAGCCTTCTCTATGAGACTCATCCATTTTCTTCAATTGTTACTTCCGTGACCCATGGAAAGCTTCCTACTCCTCCATCGCCCCCTTCATCACCATCTCTCCCGCCTAATACCACGCTTGTCACTCAAGAGTATATCAATCGACTCACCTCGAGTCTCACAGGTAATAGTCGGCTTATCACGGAAAGCCAGCCTGGCCCAATGTTGAGATAGCTCAAGAACAATATGTCACTACTGGGCTCACCACACTACTCCTGTTCTTCATTATACCAGCTTCAGGGAGAGATGTCACACTGACTTCAATAAAATCTAGGGAAAGTAGTAGGCAAAATAGCATGCTGCTGCAATACAGTAGCGGCACCACATGGGAAGAAAGAGCCTCAGTGACTAGGGATGACAGGGAAATTGTTAGACTTTGTACTTGTTTGAACCAATTGACATGGCTATCGGATACACTGTATTTGGAGAGACAACCTCAGTTCGCAAAAGGGTAAGAGTATCCAACCAATAAGAGACGATTTGGTCAACGAGTATCTTTAGGAGAATAGTCTTGACCAGATTTATATTGGTATGATATGAAACCATCGCTCTCGCGGTACAAGGGTCCCAGATCTCCGCCTAATCATCATACCCTTCCGGTATTTTCCTCGGCCCAGCCGGTACTTTTCGAAGTTAGACCAGTCTCCTGCTTTGATGGCCTGTTTGATAGCCTTTTAGAAATATAACTTACTCGGGTACGTAAGCGGAATTGGTGGCCTATCTGGATCTCCAAAGCGATGCCGTAGCGGGGGAACGACTACAAGCATAACCGGGCCTATCGAGCCAATGACAATCGAATAGAATATCGCTGGATACTCCAGCGAGGCCCAACGCATGTAACGAAAAGGTTGCCGAAAGAAATATGGGCGAACCATGGCGTTTGCGTAGGAGACGGCGGAGAGGGAGGAACGAGCTTTGGATTGACGCTGAACGCTGCGGATAGTCAGGATCCCATTGCTATCGGAGGACGGGTCTGGACTTACCTCGAAACTCCAAGATATCGTCAAATTTTCAGTGAAGGCACCGCAATTGTGATCAAGCTGCTTTGAGGGAGCTTGGTAGATGCTCAGTTGAAGTTCCTCAGTAGCGGCGGAGTTTTGTCCTCCGAGCATGCAGCAACACCATACGTTGCCAAAGCTTCAGTGGTTTAGAAGCTTCGATTGAGCTCACAACACTGCCGTCACCATGCGTGCGTTTCTTTCTTTCCTGTTGCTGGCGCTGGTAGGTGTGGCGCAAGCTCTCAGCCATACTGGGCGTCGGGTCCTGGTGGTGATGGAGGATTTGGAAGAATACGAAAAGTACTCGAAATTCTGGGACAGTTTTCTACGTATAGTCTGCTCCTTTATCTCTACCGATCCAAAATGCATCTGAGCAATTGATGCTAATGATTAATTCCTGATAGCGCGCGGCTACAAACTTTCCTTTCTTCCTCTCAAAAGTGACAAGCTTAACCTCTTCCAATTCGGCGAGCGAGCTTATGACCACCTAATCCTCTTTCCTCCCAAGTCAAAAGGCCTCGGTCCTGCTCTTTCCCCCCCAAATATCCTCGAATTCGCTAAAAAGCAAGGCAATGTCCTTCTCGCATTGTCTGGTGACTCCTCAACTCCGACCGCCATAAGCTCTCTCCTTCTCGAATTCGACATCCAACTTCCAACTGATCGCAATGCCTATCTCGTCGATCATTTCAATTATGACATCTCTTCTGCCGCCGATAAACACGATGTGCTTGTCCTTCCGCCTGTTCAATCTCTTCGATCTGATGTCAAAAGCTTTTTTGGAACAGAGAATCCACTTGCAGTCCCACGCGCTGTTGGCCAAGTCCTCGGAAACGCGAGTCCTCTCCTCACCCCAATAGTCCGGGCGCCTAGCACAGCATACAGCTACAATCCAAAAGACGAAGGCGATTCTGTGGAGGACCCCTTTGGCTTCGGAAGTCAGCTCTCTGTTGTTTCCGCTATACAGGCACGCAACTCTGCGCGCTTAACTGTGCTAGGGTCTGCGGAGATGCTAGAAAACAAGTGGTTTGACGCTTCGGTGAAACTGAGTGGAAAGCAGACCAAGACAGGCAATGAGGAATTTGCGAAGAAGTTGTCCGCATGGACGTTCCAGGAGACGGGTGTATTGAAAGTGGGAAGCCTAACCCATTATCTGAACGAGGGCAGCAACAAGGGCATCGTCAATGAAAGTGCTATCGGATCTAGCGAGCTCAACCCCAAGATCTACAAAGTCAAGAACGACGTCGTAAGTGTTCCTCCGACGCTGCCTGCTTCGCACCCTTTCTTGCTCGGTATGCGCCCACGCTAACGTTCACCCTCAGACCTACTCCATCGAACTCTCCGAATGGGAAAACGATCACTACACCGCCTACGTCCCCCCGGCCGGCGACTCCATCCAACTCGAATGCACCATGCTCTCCCCCTTCCACCGCCTCACCCTCCTTCCTTCGGCCACCCTCTCTACCCCAAACACCACCCTCTACACCACCTCCTTCACGCTACCCGACCAACACGGCATCTTCAACTTCCGCGTCAACTACAAGCGGCCCTTCCTGACCAACGTCGACGAGAAGCGCACCGTCACCGTGCGCCACATGGCGCACGACGAGTACACGCGTAGCTTCGCCATTAGCGGTGCATATGTCTGGATTGTGGGCATTTGGGCGACGGTGCTGGGGTGGCTGGTGTTTGTTGGGATGTGGCTGTATGCGGCGCCGACCGAGGAGGAAATGAGGAAGGCTGGAAAGGTGAAGAAGACGCAGTGAGCCCTCTGCGAGAGCTGGAAAAGGGACGTGAAAGAAGCCATGAGGACAAGGAGCAGTGTGATGGCGTGGTCCTTGCAGTGGGCACTCTGGACCCGTGGCCTTGTATCTATAGCATTTGTTTAGAGCAAAAGTTGCATGGCGGTTTCGAACATCATGCTTGCACCTCAGGACTAAGAATATCCTTCGCGATAAAACGTGCGACCAGGTCATTTGGAGTATTTTTGGCACAAGTGCATTCATCAGATTCATCGCTCGAGCTGTTGAGGGCGATACAGAGTAGCTGACCGGACTTCCCAATGGATGGAGTGTAAACATGATGGATGGGTGTCATTGGAATATCGAGCCATAGAACTCAACCCCGCAAAACGATGGCTCAGTCAAACTTCAGTTCTGAATCCTTTTCTACACCAAAGCATTTTCTACAGCTTTCGGTTGCTAGAGAATATCGCGTTGATCTACTTGATATGGAGGTTGACGATGTCTTGGCGTGAAGCCAGAGGTCCAAGAAGTGGTGTTTTGCATGCCAAGCCTAATTCACAAGTTTGATGATTGGAGAGCAGCTACAAAGCCTGCGATTGTGTTTTTAACTCAGTGGAGAAAAGTAACCTTTTGCTTTTCATTCACGTTTCTTCTTAACCCAACATCCCTCCCTGGGTCGCCGAACACACTGTGTAACCGGACAAGTCCACCATTCAGGCACGTTAAAATTTCCCCTTGTGAATTTATTAAGTTATAACTGGAAAATAGATATACTTTAGTTGTTTCTCCTCTAGAAATTAACTTGCAATGAAAAAATTACTAAAGTTTTAGCTATACTGTAAATCACTCCGTTGATGATGTATAGAGCCGCTGCGGCGAATCCCCCCTATTCAACTACTACTCTCACCTTGTCCACGAAATCCAAGGCCATAATAAGAAGGACACATTATAAGAAAATATTACCACAAATTTTGGAGATAATGTTCCACCGGAAATAAGCATTCCGAGCATGGCCGACCAAAGGAGGAGTTTTGTCGGGATCACAGGTCTTGCAATCTTCTCTATTTCTCAGCCACGACTTGCTAATGCGCTATGCCATATTTGAATGATTTGAATCATGTGTACCCTGGGATGCTATCGAATATACAAGAAGACGCAAACCGCAGGCCGCGGTTCGCCTAGAGGAGCCTTGAGAAACGATTGGAGGTGGATGCGGATTGAGTTTTCAAATATTTGTTTAAACGAACTCGTTGGCTGAGGAGCAAAGACGTAGTATTGAACCAAGATAGCGAAGGGTACAAAAGGCTCTGCAATCTTCTCACTCTAAAGTAGAATATATCTGCACCTCGCTACAGCATCCATCGATTGATATACCCAGTCATAACGGGTTACAGCCTAGCCCTTTCTAGATGTTGTAGTATTCAAGGGGAATCCAATATAATCTTCAAATTTATCCCAATCGAGTGAAAACAATCCCTTCAAGTCGCCATCCTTCAGAAGCTTGCAGTCTGCCTTGTGGCCTTTCTCATTCCAGCCAACGCTCTGACAGGCCTTAATGTAGTAATGTCAGCATTCTAATCAAACAGGACAGGCTCATTTAACCACTCACCCCGTTACAATACCAGAAAAGCGAGCACTTGGAACACTTCTTCAAGGAGGCAGCCTGCTTATTACATCCATGGCATATTCTTACGCCACTTATTTCTGTCGAGAATTTTTGGACCCGGTCGCTTAATGCTAGCAATTTGTCAAGTGATAGTGGAAAGACCTATGAGAACAGGTTGCATTAGAAAGAAACCTCATTTATTGACTTGATGGAAATTGCAATGCTACCTTGATATTTGTGACCTCTTCAAGTCGAATTCCCGGTTTATCAAAGGCGAACGCGTGAAATTCTGCGTAGAGGATTGCAACAGTATATCCCTTCTGAATCAGTGAAGGTTTCAATTCGTTGCCGCGCCCCTCTGTATAAAAGAACAGCGGAACTGTCACACCCTCCACATCTTTAATAGTCATATGCAGACGGAGCAATGTGGCGACATCGACAATCTCAGCTAAGAACAGCCAATGCCGTCGTGGTCGGTAAGTAGAGTCGTTAACGCTTGCATAAAAGTCGAGATCAATTTGATTTTCATGTGGCAAATTATTGTAACTCGGGAATGTTGACCGGTTGCGAAAGTCTGCCGGCTGTCCAGGTTGTTTTGGCTTCTCCCTCCTCCAAAGCCAGTCTTCGAAGTCGCTCGGTTCAAGTCCTTGCGGAGCTTCATCCACTTTCGTCGTCCACCTCGTTGAGACTCCGCATAGCCCGTACTTTGAAGGGTCTTTTGCCAAAGTTTCGTGCTTGACAGCTTCCGTGCTGTCACTGCCAAGGGTCGTCTTCCACACAGATGCCGCCCTCTCCGCAAAGATGCGTCCTCTTGCCAAGTCGCTATTGGCGATGGCGAGTTGAGCAGCATTGACAAGGGCATGTGCGAAACCAACGTCCTCTCTTCCTTGCTCTTTATAGAGACGTACCTGTTGATCACAGTAGCCGAGGGTCCGGAGGGGAGATACCAAAATCCCCTCTGTACCAAGTTGGTCGATCACATTGTCTAATTGGCGAATCTCCCCTAGTCTCCTATCGCTTTCCTTATTCTCCTTTGCCGGTAAGGAGCACAGATGGCATAAACATGTAAAGCCGAACCTTTCCTGGAGAGCCTTCTGCCGGGCTGTGCGGTTCTTGAGAGGGCTTAGGTAGGTGATGGTGATCTCTTCGCCTTTGTCAATATCCTTAAGAGCATGCACTGTATGCCGTTTGATCTGCTCGTTCCAGCTCTTCTGTGCGTTGTTATCGCAAGCGTGGTTAATGCGGCATGCTTCCAGGAAGATTGCCCCCTCATCTTTGTCGGCTCCAGCAGGTAAGGAGTTCGTTCGAAAGATGCCAACGTACCGCTCAGCAGCATCGCTATACGGGTGTATATTGGGCATGGAGAGGAAGGCTCGCTGCTGGTGTTCGCTGAGGTTGGCGACTTGTTGGTAGATGGATATCTGTAGCTGTTCGATGTTCAGGCTGTTGCCAGGTATTATAATGACGGGCTCTTCGGAAAGAATTCGCGTGCCTTTAGAAATCTTTTCGATTGCGACGAGTCCTTTTCCTTTCCCCGGCACATCCTGAAGGGTAAAGATTTGGGCATTGCCGGAGCTCGACATTTTCGTGTAAGGCTGGTCGATAAATCCTGTTCGAGTGGCAGATGTGCTATCGTGTACAATCGAATGATTGAAGATAATGTAGCACAATCAAAGCAGGTAAATTATACTAGCTAAGTCGAACTAAGGAAACAGGAAGCAGCCAGCAGAGCGAACCTCCATAAATACATATTCTGGAGCTTCTTTGGCAGCTGAACAGTAATATCACCTGACGACGCGCACGGTGACCCAGAGGCTGTGATAATGTCAACAGGTGAACAGGCGACACGGCTTGAAACACCTAATATCCAGCAGATACAGCTCACCATACGTTGTGTGTTCTCAGAAGACGACATTGGAAGACTGGAACAGCTCGTAACAATATCGTGGGCGTCTTCTATTGGCTCGAGTGATGAAAAGCTGTGTAACATATTCAATGAAGAGGATTGGATGAGTCTCATGCGCTGATGCCCAAAGATATTATGCGAACAATGGGCGGCAGCGTGGCGTCAAACGCAGGTGTTTCGAGCCGTTCTGTACTCACCACAATCGTCGAGCTTGTTCATTTGAGGTACCGACAGGGGTGGCAACGTCGCATGAGTTTGTATACTACAGCAGCCATACAGCTAAGGACGACTTTTTAGTATGATCTCAAGGCTCTTAGGTTCGGATATTACCTTTTATTTGTGCTAGGAATAATATAATGTTCGTGTTGGAGCTATGGTACATGGATTGTATTACGCTCTGAGAAAACGCTCTCCACAAACTGAAAGGCGAGGCGACGACTTAAATGTAATTTTCAGATAAGAGTAACTAACACAAAATGTCTTTGTACACCGATATAATTATAGATTTATTTGCGAAGTAAAAATAGGTATAAAGACAAGGTACTGAAGGTTTGTCCGGTCCTATGTCCCTGCCGCTTGGCAGCCATGAGAAATGACGTAGGCAGAAAACAATAAACCCAGTATCAATCCACGACGAAGCGCGTTCAACCTATGCATTCCTGAATATGACAACACAAGTGATTCTTGCATCACTATACAAGTCCTCAGTCCACAAATCTCTGGGAAACCTATTGGCCCTTCCCAGAGTGAATTGCACAAGCTACGAAGAAGCCGCAAAGGTAGAGCTAGGAAATACCCGGGATGGGTGGAGTACGCGAAGATCGAATCAGCAGGTCGATCCTGAATGCAATATTCTACAATGCTACGGATCAACAGAGCATTTCAAGTCGACTACAGGCCTTGTTTTCTTTCATCCAGCTCGTCTTGACGCGATGGCGTGAAGATCTGTTCTTGAAGTTGAGAACGGATGTTTGGGGAATTCGGGAGGAAGAGTATCGGGAAAGCTTTAGAAGGGATATGGAAAGGAAAAAGAAAGCAAATCTGGTTCCCGTGGGAGATTTGGGATACTCGGGCTCAGTACGCGCTCACCTCTGGGGTTTAACTTAAACACCAAACACCAAGACGATGTTAGTCGACTAATATGCGCAGACTTTCTTCACGACACCCGATTCAAAGTTCTTAATCAAAAGTCTCCCGCGCCGTTTTGAGCATGAGTTCTTTCGCTCGGATCTCCTACCTCATTATTACCATCACATGAGCGAACATCCACATTCTCTCCTTGTCCGCATTACAGACCTTTTACACGCACCTCCTCCGCAACTTGGGGTTCTCTTTGGTACAGCACCATCGCATCATATGATCATGGAAAACGCGATTTACGGCCGGGAGTTAGACCCATCGGGCAAAGAGAAATGGGAATCATATGATTTAAAACCAATGAGTTACTTTTATCCCGAGCGTGATCTGATGGATGGCAAGCTAGCACCGGATAGCGTGAAGAGCAGACTGGCCGACAAATTTGAGGACAAAATCAGAGTGAGTAAAGAAGAGGCGTGGGAATTGAAAAAGCAACTGGAGATAGATACTCAACAACTCGCCGATACAAACGCGGTTGATTACTCGCTCTTCCTCATACGTTTTCCGGCTGCCTCAAATCCGCCAACGACGTCAGCAAGTCAGAGTGCCTGGCGCCAGGGCATCAAGGATCGCAACGGGGAGTGGAAGTACCGCGTTGTGTTGCTCGACTTCTTCTGGGCCAAGCACAAACTCCGTGCCAAGGCGATGACGGGATTAGTGGGAAGTTTTCAGTGGTTAAGGGGGAAGAAAGATGAGCACATGAGTATCACGACAAACCCTAAAGAGTATCGCGAGAGATTCTTGAAAATGATCGATGAAATGATTGATGCTCAAGACTGAGAGAGAAATGCTACCTACTGCTTAAAATCGGAATGACGGGAAGATACTGGATGTCTATAATAGCTGACAGATGTCATCTGAGCACTCGTTGTGTAAGATCCTCCTCGACTTGGGTGGGTGCCTTCTCTCTTCGGTCAAAAGCTTCCGCCCTCGCCTACCTCACGTCAAGCCTCCGCACAGCAGGTCAACTTCATGGGTAGGAATGAAGTTAGATCTCTATAATACGGTACCTGACTTCTGCGAGCCATCGTACCTTATTTCCACGTTGCATCCGAAAGCGAGGGAATAGTGCCACTTTGTACTTGGTAGCACAGCATGGTCAAACCTCATTACGTCTGTCCAAGTTCCACTAGGTCTTTCATATCCACGTTGGCCTTTGCAAGGGAATTGATGCCCGTTCAGCCGTTGGACTCCACACTCTCTCCTGGGCTTATCAGGAGTTTGTTTGCTCGTCGAGGATCGGGTCATCATTTCCAATAATTGGCTGGTCCGGGATTCGACATTCCATACTGTTCCTTGATCTGCAGGATTGGTGTTTGAGGCGATACGTACGAGAGTTGTACAGGCAAACTGCTTCTGCGTCATGAGACCACTGGCGAGATTGACATTGGTTTTGATACCCCCAAGTTACTTAAGATTGTCGAAAACCTATGAACGCTGAGTAAATTAGATACCCACGAAAATTCTTAGACAATGTTGATCAATGTTTCTGATGCATTCTACTGACGAGGCATGCCAAAACTAAGGCCAGCCTTGAAAGTTGGGTCATTGAAAAATGATGCGTTCAAGGAAACGTGGAGCTTGGATTCACTTGCATATTCACAAGTAATGGGCATCGTTGCGCGGGAACTCTGGTAGCGATGCTCAGTCGTCAGCTATGACAAATTCATGGGTCTCACGAGTCTCGAGCAAGTACAACATCAATTGTGTGTGCTGGAATGAATACCCGAGCAAAAAAACTTCGGCGGAGCGCGAACAAATGAGAAACGACTCCTCTTCCATATTATCTGTTTCCTGCATGCATTTATGAAATTTATGAAGCAACGAGTCCCCACATGCATGCGCGTGCCCGATAAGATACGTTGGCGTTTTTTGTGATAGGATTCGTTGACCCTAGATGTGTTGGACTCTTCTGGATGAAGACAGCGTGTATGCAACGAAGGACGGGCTCCACTTGAGCCGCTTGGCTCTAACACTCATCGGTCTTGCGGCGAGGTTGAATGGGAGATCCCACGAGAGGATCTGTGTAGGATCTGGATAGGATCTGTGTGGGATTTGACTATGGCAACTTCCGAACGTACTTGAAACAAACAAGTTGCAAAGAGCCTCTGCCAATCACGGGATGTTTGTTCAACACGCTAGACTTTTGAGCGATGCCAGATGCACGCCTGAGGTATTGTCTCTGCCTGAAGTACTGTATGACGAATTGAAGGTTGACGGGCCTTCATTGGAATGATAGGGATTGTTGAAACTGGCTTTTAATGTAGGCCTGGGTGGTACATGGCACCAGGCATGTCTACCCGAAGGATGAAATAGAGTGCCTACCTACGCATGCGAGCTTGACGATTTGACACTTGTCTCAGTTCGCCCGAAGCAGTCATGGCACAGTTGGCTAGAAAGTCCGGAGCAGAAAGGTGCGCGCCCGAAGACCAGATAGTGAGACGTCTCGAGGGCGGACTTGGTTGGCGAGCCACCTACGGATGGGCTCGAGCACGCGCAGTACGAGAACAAGGTTTGCACCCGAATGTCAGGACGTATGGTTTGGGATGCGGGACGAAAAGGCATGTCTTTGCCAGATTTGACTAGATCGGGCTCACCGAACTCGGCCGATATCTTGCCATCGCATCTCACGCCTACTTTCGGAATCTTGGATGCACACATCGCCGCCAATGAGCGACATGCCCTGCGATACGGAGTACACGGAGTATTTATCATGACACTCGAGCTCAACGTGGCTCTCGTGAACAACGCAGAGCAAGAGTTGAGGCAACAGTATCCATCTAGCATAGTCGGTTCACGATCGTGTTCCATCCGAAGTGAAGCCAACACGCAACGTTTAAAGACATTCAGTGCCACTTTGCACGACGGAAGGGCGCCGCCGGAGGGTTCGTCATCTGGCCCGGGAACTGGATCATGGCGCGCAGATGTCTACCAACCGTGGCAAAGCGTCGCCAGGTTCCGTTAGCCTCTGTCTGCTGCCACGCGGATGGGCGTCGTGCTGGCCAATCGTTCAGGGGGGTCCGGATTATTTTTGGAATCCTTCTACCTCTGCCTCGCATCCATCTCGCATCCATCTCTCTCTACGCCGGGGGCCGGACTGAGCCTTTGGCTTGGCCTACTCAGCTTTTCTCGCACTGCCTGGCCTCATCAGCGCCGCTGTACGTACCAGCCTCCCGCAACTGCGAGCGCCATCCATGCTGCACCTCGCCTAATAGCAGGCACCGACCGTCTGGCCGGACGCCGCCATGGCGAGGCAAAAGAGAGCTTACGCCCCACGTCCTAGAGAGGAGGGTAGGCCTCGACTGTAGAGACAGACACCCACAACTGACCACCATGGACTGTTGGTGATCTGCTTTCTCCCTTTGACTGACACGTCCACTTGCTGTCTTCCCATACTGGCATGGTATCGCTGGTGATGTGCTCTCGTTAACATCATTCTATGTTTACCTTATCCCACAACGCCCATCGTCACGCCCATCGTTACGCCTATCGTCAATGTCCTTCGTTCTTGCCTGCGGTTCCTTTGACAACCTCCTCGGCCAGATGGGACAGCTGTTGACCCAAGAACAGACGTTCAATTATTGTCACAGCTTTATGAAGTCATTCTGGCTATAGTTATCATGAGACAAGATTTTCTACTGCTGCTTGGCATTGCATCATTCGTTCTATCAAAGCAATAGCGCACTCACTCAAGCTCCTTCAATGTTTTTCATCCTTCCCGATCTCCGATCTTGACTTTGAAACGTCCTCTCTCACGATTTTGATCACTCAACACTCCTTGTCAGGCCAGTACAAGAGCGCGTCATGGCCACTGCCATACAGGCCCCTAACAGGCCACCACTCTCCGATCCTCACACGGTTGCGGATAGGAGACGTAGCTTGACCTCGATGCTAACCCTTAGTAGCTCACGGACTCCAAGCAATCATTCTATGCAGACCTCTCTCTCAAGTGGCTCTATGCATTCTGGAGACCAAACCTCTCCTCCATTGAAGGTGAAGAGCAGCAAGAGAGGCCTAAGGTCCACACCGCAAAGGAAACGAAACGGGACACTGTTGTTTGCAAGTCCCGGCCAGAACGCCCCGACTATGACTCCGCTCGAGCAGAGGATGGCGACCTCTCCAAACGCCGAGATCCTTAACAACATCAAAGGATCACCATCACCTCTCCCTTCCATTAGTCCGACAGGTTTTCACCAGTATCCGAAGCTCACAACAAGACCTAAGACATCGCCCCCAGCACGCCATCATGAAAGAGGTGGTAGTGCTTCACGCACAAACACTCCAGCAATGGGTACCAAACCACGAGGTCATGTTCACTGGGAACCTCAAGTGACTGCCCCGAAACGAGACCCCCCTCCTGAACGGCCTAAAAGCGAACCGACGAAATCTCCAAGCAAGAGCCAAGGACTGCCTGTCGATGTAGATCTATCGTCCTACGAACCACCATCGACCACGGCAAAGACAAAGAAACCCAAGATTCAAGTCATGATTCCAAAGAATAAGAGGCCTCGCCCAATCTTTAGGAAGTTCAGTAGAGACAGCGATAGCAAATCCTCAGAGAAGAAGTCAAAGTCACCAGACAAAACCTCTGTTGGTTCTGCTCGAGACCTGCTACCCAAATCCGGAGCTCTCGTTCCAGCAAAAGCAGCTGCTCAACTTGGAATTACTTCAAAAACGCCAGGACTACCTGCGGGTATGCAACTGGAATCTATTCGGACTGCGCCGCCAGAGAAAGACACAAGTTCACAGAGAAAGTCTCCTATAGCACCAGTTGGTCCTTCACCCGTAATTGGTTACAAAGACACGAGCCGGGCTTTTACTGCACCCAATGTTCCTACTGTGCCGGCTTCGACAAAACCTAGAGCACCGTTGAGTGACGGTCGTGCCTTGTATGAAATTCCCATACCACCTCAGCAATATGACCCGATGCCACCACCTCGTCCCTCTCAGGACACCGCGGACGGCTCGTTGGAATCAGAAGGCGCATTTTCCGACGAGGGCAGGTTCTCGGACTATAGTAAGCGGACATCAATGACAAGTCTTGACAGCAAAGACATCCCCGATGGAAAACTTAAAGGGGTCAGGCGTTCAGGTAGAAAGGGTACCATATCTAACTCTCCACCGATGGGGCACAGCGCTTTTCCCAACGGCAAAGGCCACGTGAGAAATGTCAGTGAGCCCAAAGCCATAGGGAATTTGGCAAACACTCGAGGGGTAAGGCTTGGCGCGCAAATGCAAGAGCGAGCAAATTCGGTGCCGTCACCCGAGAAGAGAAGGTTTGAAGGGGCGCCGGCCATGGACAGGCAGAAGAGGAGTTTAGATGAAAGGAGGCCGCTGTTGAAGCGAAATGATTTTGACAGAACGCTGGAATCGCCAGGAAGAAAAGCTTTTTCAGTCCAGTCGCCTGAAAGAAGAGGCGTTTACGATAACACCTCAGTGAAAGAAAAGAGCGAAAGAAAAGACGAGTTCAGAAGCGAGGGAGGATCGCCCAAGAGGAGCGAAAGGCAAAACAAGCAATCAATGCCGAAGGGGAAGAGCCAGAACAGTCTGAATAATAAGCCGCTTCCACCCTCTCCCCCTCCATCAGCTCTAGCGAACTTACCCGACGGCAACAAATCAAGGGAAAAGAATGTTTTCGACGAGAAATTGGAGCTAGAAATTCGAAGGACCCAATCCCAGCTTTCCCCGTCCCAAAAAATTTACCCACTTCCGCGTCGATCGCATTCCCAGCGGGCTCAACGAAGCCACGCTCGACAAGCTGCTAACAGTGGCCTGAGCCACTCCACGTTTAATTTCAGATCACGGGCTGGTTCACGGACGCGACTTGATCAGCTGGATCGGAACTTCATTAACGCCAGTCCAAAGCCCGACCAAACTCCCCGGGTTTTCCGATCACGGACACCAACACTGAGTCAAGCTGAACATGATCTTGAGACCCATTTGACTGCCATTAGTGAAAGCCCTACATATTACTTTGATCATCGTTTCAAGACGCCGGAGTGGGAGAAGTCACGGGACCAAGCGCAGCGGTACAGCTCCCCGGATGTTCCTCCAATTCCATTGAAATCACCAAGACGAACAGAGAAAGCCCCAGCACCATTAGTCCGGAAGAGAAGCGCCTCTGCGCCTCCAGCTTCGCCACCGGAGAGGCGGGTTTCGGTCAAGGAAGTAGCAGCTGAGAGACAAGAAGTATCAGCCGACGCGGCGGAGCAGATTATTGTCCGGATCATGGCAAGCCTCGATACTCTTGAAGATCTCTTCCGGACAGCGATAACGAACAAGGCTTTCTATCGCATATTCAAGCTTCACGAGCTTGATCTCATGAAGCAAGTCCTTCGCAATGGCTGCCCAGCAGCGTGGGAACACCGCGAATTCACTCCCCCAAACCCTGACCACAGTCCTGAGGATGATCTTCCGGTCGAGGACTACACTCCGAATACTTACCTTGAATGTTACAGTCAGGATCTTCAGATTATCGGAGGCCTCAAAGCTCTTATACTCGAGCGCTGCCAATCTGTCACGCGTCCTGCCACTGCCAAGGCTCTTGCCAGTACAGACCCTGTGGTTTCACGGCGCATGGATACTGCGTTCTGGCGGATATGGACTTTCTGCATCATATTTGGCGCTGCAAAAGGTCGTGAAGATGATATCAACGGCCAGGTTGACTGGCTGCGTGGTGGCATCGTCGCTCATACACAGACGTGTACGCATAGCATCATGGGGTCAGAGTCCATGGACCTGAATAGCGTGCTTTTAGCAGCTCCACCTTGCTTTGCGCAAGGTAACAATCCAGGCAAAGGTCTTACATCCGAAGAGCTGTATGATATGACGGAGCTGTGGATCAGCCTTGGTGCGCTGGCCAGAGGATTACATGGACGTACTAAACAGGCAAGAACGTTCGGTATCTTTGATGGCACTAAGGTCAAGAAGGGTGACATTGATGCCGAAGAGGCCATGTTAGAAGAGTGGCTGCGACATGTCATGTCGCTCGGTCTCGATGCCGTCCTCGGTGTTGCCTCTCTGGCCACTGAACCCGGACCCGATGCCTTCGAACTGGCTCAAGAGCACGGCTGGACGAAATGGAGCCCTCCTCTGACTGCTGAGAAGGGCAGCAGCACACGCAGCACCTTCCTCAAGGATGCCGTCTCCCGCGTCTACGAGGAGCGCGTCGCTGTCGCCCAAGCCGCCGCCGCCAGCCCCGTCAAGGCCGTCTACCGCAAAATGTCGCAAGACCGCGTGGCCGGCTTCCGAGACGAGATCCGCACCGAGAGGGCCCGTCCGACATATTCGCGCCTCCCGCCCTCCGACGAGCGGCCCATGAGCGATTGGCAGGGCGCCTCGTCCGAACTCGGCTTCGGCCCGCCCGTGCCCCCGGTGCAAGACTGGCCTCAACCTCTCGCGCAGCAGCACGCGCACCATCCCGCCGCAACTAACGGCGCGGACTCGGGCGGCCGTGACCGGTTCGGCTCCGATGCCACGACGGGGACCAACGACACCCACGCCTCCCCGCCACCTCTCCCCGCGACCGTCTTTGGCCACGGTGGACCGTTCGGCCCCGCATCCCCCCCGCACTACCATCCTCGCCACAAACAACAGCAGCACGCGCGCGCCCCCGCCCCCGCCCCTGCCGGTCTGGGCATCACCTCGCCCAGCGGCGCGCCGCGCATCAACTCCGCCATCCCCTCCTCGCCGCTCGAGCTGCTCCTGCCGCCCGAGCCGTACGGGGCAGGGGCGGCGGGGCGGAGTCCGGTGGCGACGCCCGGGGCGCGCGAGGTGCCGGCGGTGCTGCAGCTGGACCTGGGCCAGGTGGTGGAGGAGCCGATGGGGACGGCGGAGCGGGCGGTGCAGAAGATTCGCGAGATGGGCTTTGCGGAGGAGGATGCGAAGCGGGCGCTGCGGATGACGGATATCGGGGATGGGTTGCGCGTGGACCGGGCGTTGGAGCTGTTGTTGCGGGAGTGAGGCCGGGTGGGCTGAGCGATGGACCTGGTTCTTTGGTTTTCTTTGGATTTGTCTGTGGTGATAAGGGGTTTTCGGGGTGGGATGCTTTGGATTCGGATTAAGAGACGAAGAGTCTCTGTACGAATTTCTTTTGTTGGAACGGGACGGAATCGGATAGAAGGGATAGGTATATATGGGTGGGTGCGTAAGTGATCGGGAACACAGAAAAGCACTGTGGGGAACTGAGCGACGTGGCTCAGCAGATGGCTTGTTTTGGGGAACAGATTCAGTTTTGCTTGAAGATGAAATTCAGATTGTGCGAAGGATGAATCTTTCTGATGCGATAAGGAAGACTGGAAAGTAGAGGTTGGTCACATGGAAATTATGTAGCACGAAATTAATGTTGAAGGCACGATTGATATATTCCATTTCCATACGCGGTACATGGCTGATATTCTGAGAGTACGATGAAGGAACTGAATTCGGCTGAGTACCGAATCACCGGGATAGTGTTGATGATGTTGACAGCTGTAAGTGGATAAACATTTAGACCTGCTGCAGCCTGCTATGCTGACGAGCTGAAATGTAAGCGGCAAAATACCATGCAAACTTGTTTGCCTGACGGGACTTCAACCAACAGCTCAGGCAGCTCTAGTTCTTGAGGCTTGCCGGTCTCAATGCATGACTGGCAGTAGGTCGATACAGGCGAATCAACACAAAATGTGACTCAGATGATCCTATGATATTACATGATGTCTATGCTGGCTAAGATCTGATGGGGGATTCCAATGATTCTAGGATATTCGGTGTATGGCTAAAACAAACAATGTCCATGACCAGACTGTGCGTAGCTAGGTGCTAAGCCATCTTATAGCAACGTCTAGACCTCCGAGAACGTCTGACGTCTCTTGCGTCCCCGTGGCGGTTCGTCTGTTTGAGTGCTGCGTGCATCATCATCGCTCAGCTCGCTGTAAGCCGAGTCAAAGGTGTGCCAACCACAAAATACAGCACCGTACGAACCTGCTACCTCGTCCTGCGCTGCTTGGGACCGGGCCCTTTTGGTTGGGCTGCTTTTACGTGAACCAGATGGTGAAGCACTGAACCCAAGTAAGGGACCCAGCTCTGCACCAGAAACCTGTATGACTTGACCGCCCTTTAAAAGAGCAGTTTTTTCCTTTGTCTGAACCCGCCTACGCTGCAGGAACATACGGACAAGTGGGATCACGCTCCATGCAATTCGTGCAAACATGCATTCCTTAGAGACCCCCTGCAGATCCTGAAAAGAGACATTCTGATATATTCTGCAGAATTGGGGTGATAAAAGCCGCGATCGTTCTTTGAAGATTGTGCACACCACAAAAGAGTCGTTCTTCAGCATTGGAACCCAGGTTTTTTGGTCCATCAAATGGTGCAAGTCGCTTCGAAGATACATGATGTTGCCAGGATGGTTTAGAGCTTGAAGATCGCTTTCATCCAAGTACTTATCCATGTTGTTTTGGACGAACCAATCCCATTCTGTCTTTGGTACCAGGTGCGCCGCCTCACACCCGTCCTCACATAATGTTATCCGGCAAGATTGATCCCGGTCTTGTAACCGAGCTTGGAGAGTTGGCATAGGTCTCGAACCAACTGAGGAAGGAATCGTGTAATTTTGCCATGGTAAGGGTAGGCTGGAGGGGAATTGCCAATCAGAGAATGATGTGTAGATAGGATCTGTAAAAAAAAAAAGACTCAGCAATTATCCTATACGTATGAAAGTTGTACAACTGACAATTAGAGCGGTTGTTGTCGACAAAAAAGTAGAAACTGCCTCCAGGAAGCACTGAGTCCCAATCAGAGGCTTCACGCTCATCCCCTCTTGTTTTGGCAAAAAATGCAGTAGCAAACTTATTGCCAGCAATAATGCCACAAACCGTTAATAGAGAACCATAGTGGACTCCGCCATTATCGTATGTTGGGACGGCAAAGAGCACATTAGAATCGTCGCTGTATCCAGGGTGACGAATGACAATTTTGGAAGCTGTGTCAACCGTGACTTTCGAAGGCGTAGAAGCATCCGGTTCGGGAAGTCTATCACGTCGCAGGGCCATCGGTAGACGGGCAAGATGTTGAGAATAAAGGTTGGGCGATGAACTGAGTAACAAACGTGGAGCTGGGTACGGCAATGAGTGGCCTGGCCCCGGCCCTCGCGTGACATGACGTCATTCGATCAAGACGGAAGCTGCGAAGAAGGTTTTGGGAAGAGTTGTTCAGGCTGGGTGGCCGGGCACGCGGGTGATACAATAATTGGCACACACAAATTTCGGCCTTTGTACAGTACTACGCCACAAGTTTCCCGACACGGCTGAATTTCGGCCAAATCCCCCCTCTTATGTGCCCCTGAAGCCAAAGCAGCACAGCCAATTGCCCATATTAAGCTCTTGTCTGCTTGGAATAAGGTGGTGAGGTGCTTGTGAAGCTATTAAATTGTCTAATATTTTGTTTGCCAGCCTTTGGCCTGTATCACAGCCTCAATTCGTCTAGGCATACTATCCACGAGCTTCCTTAATAAGGACCTCCGTATGAGCCTGCACTGCTGCTGGCAGGCCTCAATTAAGGCCTGTTTAGCTTCCTCTGTGTTGCTCATCTCTGTGAGGTGTGGATGGTGTCTCAAAACTTGCTTCTTAAGCTCCCACCAAAGGTGCTTAATAGGGTTGAGATCAGGCGATCTAGCTGGGAAATCAAGCACCTGTATGTTGTGTTCCTGAAGCCAATTTCGGACAATTCGTGCTGTGTGGATAGACGTATTATCCTGCTGGAATAGGTTGCCTATCTGCCACCTAGGCAGTAGCTCTTGTTCGAATATTTCGAGCAAACTAAGGGCCGAATAGCCGTAATTGGCTGAGTTTGGATCTCATCCCATAGCACACAGCCTACTGCGGCCACCGTACCAGAACAAAACATCTGCTTAATATCGTGTCCCAAAGGCTTAGGCTCTATCATCTCTGGATTCCATTTTCGGGTAGGTGTTCGCCACACCCAGGTTCGCTCTCGTCCAGTGCCTCTCTCCACGATTGTCTCGTCACTAAACACAACAGATCTCCAGCCAAGTTATCTGTGTGCGCGTGCCCAGTGTAGACGTGCAAGTGCGTGACCACGTGTAAGATGAGGTCGCTGCTTCGCACGCCATTTAGTGATATTGTTTCTCTTAGCAAGGCGATATAAGGTGCGATTATTCACATCCACTCCTGAGAAGGCGCGGACCTCTTCATAAGTAAATTTAGGCCTGGAGCGTAGTATACGAAGTACCGTACGTTTATCTCGCCTATTTAAAACTTGGGGCCGTCCTTATCTAGACTTCGAATTATTATTATGTTGCTCCTCATAGCGTGAAAGTGTGTAATAAACAGCTCTTCGTGAACAGCTAACTTCTTAAGCTACTTCTTTCTTAGATTTCCCAGCCTTAACAACAGATAATATAGCAGCACGAGTCTCATTTGAAAGCTCTCCTCCTCGCGGACGATTTGCACTAATTTCTGTGATGGAGATACAGGGTGGTGTGGCAGGAGGACGCGTTGTTGTGGTGCGCGTCGGGGTCCGCGTGTGCACAAACTTTTGTCATGTGACTGTACGCACCTGAAGCAAGTCTTTAGCACGAGATGAGGGTCCAAATTTGCGTAAACCTGAGTTCGAGAGGAGATGAGGATGGGGACTAAATGAATAAGTGAAGTCGAACCTATCGGGACTCGATGCAGTACCTCTTAAAGATCTTGTACTCCTATTAAGAAAGATGTGTGTAGGAGTACTAGTAGGGCGGACTTGATGGAGAGGTGTAAGGCGCGCACCGCAGTCGTGTAAGGAGCGCACCGTCTAAACCCTTTTCGTCTGTAATGAAAGTAATCCCAAATTTGCTATTACCACCTAAAAGAAGCATATTGTTACACCGCTTTTCGTTTATAACGAACTGGCATATTGACGCGTAAGTACGCGTTTTTCTGTTTACATCTAGACGTTTTTTACCACCTCGTCGTCCACGAATCTGTTATAATAAATGTTGCTCATGGTTGGAACGAGCATAACGTTGAACACCTTGTTCAACACGAAGTAATTTAACCTGATGCTGACGCTGCCTTTTTGTATAGCGCTTTGTCTGAGCATTCTCCCGAGTCCGAGTCCGAGTCCAAGTTTGAGCTTTCGTCCACAACGAGACACCAAATCTCTCCACCTGAACACATACACTCGTCCCTTAATGCTGCCCTTAAGGCAATCAAGTCCTTTACCAAGGACTATGTGTCGAAGATCACAGTTCTGGAGCACCATGTTGATTCAATCTCTACGGAATCTGAGCTGTTTATATACACAAATTACAGCTGTTCCTAGCCCTGATCTCATCCTTCTGAATTTGGCTGTGATATCCGCTGAGGGGCAAAAACTATTGATTCGTGTTCGTATGCCTCTTTTTGGCACAGAGCTGCGCAACCTTTATAATCTTTACGTTTCCTGTGATGAACAGTGTAAGATATACATATATATACAAATCCCAAATAATCAAGCAATAAGCTTGATTACCGCATGTGTTGCGGTGGCCTAAGTGCTAGGCGGCAGATTGGACGAAAGGGTCTGACAAACAGCTTGCGTATCCTTGACACTATGGCTACGACGTCTTAAAACGAGGCGGGAGGAGGTACAACAAACGCAAAGAAGTCCACAGATGCCTGTATGAATGAGTACTGTTTTGTGTTAATAGTATAGTCTGGAATTTATTCATGATCTTTGAACCACGGATTTGATCTAGACTATTTGTTGTGAATAACTAGTTATGATACAGGCCTTAGGCGTCAAGGGCCTGTTTTATTACAGCAAATACAGCTTAGACTAAAAATTTGGGATTTCTTTCATTACAGACGAAAAGGGTTTAGACGGTGCGCTCCTTACACGACTGCGGTGCGCTTCTTACACCTCTCCGGACTTGATCGTTTTACATCGATGGAACCAACAGGTAGAAATGTCCGAAACCCTCTATTCCAGCCACAGCCAATTTTGCCCCCCATTCGAATTTCCACACCTATTTGAAACAGCGCTACGTGCTTTCGTCTTATTATTTTCAGGTGTTTAGGAGCTGCTGTGATGTTCGCATTTGCTGTTCTGGGCACTGTTTTATTTGCTGCTGCTGTTTTATTGTTTTGTTTGTTTCAATGGATGTTATTCGCACCCCTAGCCCTGCTGCTACTGCTGTACCAAATTCACACCCTGATACAATCAAACGTACACGGTTTTTTGCTGCTGTTGATGCCGAACCTTGTACGCCTTTGGAGCAGCTGCTTGCCTCTCACAACATCTCAATTACCGTACGAACTGCTCAGTGCTGGCTTGATCAACGACGAAGAAATGGAAAGGTTGCTTATCGCCGTAACCATCACCGTCCCGGACCTCCCCTTTTGATTCCTCAACAACAGCTTAATACTCTACTTGATCCTTCTGTTAATTCTGTACGGGATCAATCATATGAGTGTCAACAAGCTGTTTATAGAATCCAGGGCAGTGTACGTACGCTAAGACGCAGCCTGTGAGCACGTACACATAACGCTGCGCTGTATCAAAAGCCTGCCTCTAAACCAATCAGCTTATATAATAAGACTAAGAGGGTCAAATTCAGTGAGATTCACAAAATAGAATCGTCTGAGGAGTGTCTAAAGTATACTGTGTATACAGGTAAGGCTCATAATGATTCTTCTGAGGAGTGTCAACAGCGAGTGCTACAAGAGGCAGGTACTCATCTGAACCATGAGAATCTTAATATCATAACTTTACCTCCTAAACCTCCTCTAAGGCCTCGCCGCAGCAAATATGAGACAGATTAAGCATATCACCTTCGTGTACTTAAGTATAAAGCTTATCTACTAAGCTTATTTACCTCATAATATTAGAGTCAAGCCAAAGGGTAACTGTATGACTCAGGCCTATTACGCCAAACACATATTACCCACCTATATTAAGGCAGTCAATCAGCACTGTTTGGAGTATAAGCAAGCATTTTTAGTGGAGGATAATAATAATTCCTATAGTACTAGGTCCACAGATAATATCCCTAGGAGGTTAAGAGATGAGAACTGGATTAAGAGTATCCAACACCCTGCTCAATCACCAGACCTTAATCCTATTAAGGGCTGTTGGCTGCTGCTTAAACAGCGCGTACGAAGGACAAAATGGGACTCAATTAAGTAGCTGAAGGCAATTTTGATTGAGGAATGAGAAGCTATTACACAGGATGAAATTCGTGCTCGAATTGCTGAGATGCCGTGGAGATACAGGCAGGTAATCAGCAACAGAGGTGGACGTGTGAGGTCTGAGCTATGGTAAACAGCAGCAGTAACAGTGTAAATAACAGGAGCAACAGCAGCAGTAATAATTGAAATAATAACAACCAAATAGTGTGAGATGGAAGCAATTGGCGGCAGCGAGGTGCTGAGATAGGGGTTTTCGGAGGTGACGACATTTCTAGTGTCATCCCCTGTTGAGACCGCTCCGAATGGTTACTAAGCCCAGGATGAAGGGGTTTCCTACGGAAAGCGGTTCTCCGTAAATCCTATCTCAAAGCTCTGCGACGGAATGCATGGGTTTACACCCTTGTTGAAACACGTCGCCCCCACCAAAACCTCCCATTTCATTCCACTTCTAACACAGGCATCTCAATCAATTTTGATCTAGATATAGGAAGCAAGTTCTCTTGCATCCAGGGAGTTCTTTCTCTCTACGGACAATGAGCGCAGCCTTGAAATCATCTGATGGAGTATGTAACATACTATATATAGGGTGTAGCCTGTTTCGAACCTTTGGTTGCAGTCTATGCTGATCTTTTGATCTCTGTGGCGGAGTGGCATTATAGGCTACATATCACTTCCAAACAACACTAACCTAATCCGTCTAATTCAACCAACCTAAAAAATTGTTTGAATCTGATTGGTTTAGGCTTGGCGTTTGTTACAGAGTATGAACTTAGGCAGCAAATTATACAAGCTAAGTTGAACTAAAGAGCAGGAAATAAGCAGCAGAGCAACCTCTATAAATACATGTTCTGAGCATATACTGATGCTCAGAGATACGACTGTGATAAATAATGATGTGAGTACAGGCGATACGGCTTGACCATATGCCCTATGCTCTGTCATTAGGACCAAGAGCGGGTAAGTGAAATCCAATGGGAAATAAGTCTAAGGATGAGAGTGTTGACTAGAACATAGAGCTTTGGCCGCTGTTGGATGCTGGCTCGCTGTTCTGAGTTTACTGTTCGACCCATTCGCGCAGCAAATCATCTCTTACAAGCAAGAAGTGGTCTTCAGGAAAACTGAAGACGCCAAAATTCCTTTCGCGTCTAGGTGGAGCGCGGCCGAGACACAGCTCAGCTTCATTGGGCTTGTACAGCGTGAGTTGGTTTCTCTGCAAATGAGCCGCATGGAGCTTATATCTGTCGGAGTATATAATCCCCTGTAACTCTGTCCCAATTTGATCATTTTGGTATTTTCTACAATATCTTATTCACAGAGCCAGTACAAGCATGGGGCGATGTGCTGTCAGGTTTGAAGACACATATCAACTTCACGACCCAGGCAGCCATAGCGAGCGGCATTAGTGATACTTCAAGCGAGATATCCCAGCATTTATCCGTTGGGTACAATAGCGGAAATTGCAGATGGGCACCCTATAGTTCGCTCGCTGTGTGTAGTGCCTGCAATGGTGAGCAGTACTACCAAAGTTATCCTGGCCAGTATTGATGATCCTCGACAGATGTCTCTCAGCCATTCGTTTCCGGAAACGCCAGCGGCTGGGCAGATCAAGCAAGTTGGTTCCAGGATCCCAAGGGGGTAGTCGGCGGAGCCAACATCACCTGGTTCAAACTCCCAGGTAATGGGCTCAACATGAACAACCCAAATGACTATGCATTTTCCAATGGCTCGACAGAAAGAATCACGATGAGCGGACAAGTGAACCGGGATCCAAATGAATCAATCAGCTTCACGAACAGCTCCACGTTGCTCTTTTCAATGGCAGTGATGTGGGCAGACCTGGACAAGAATTGTAGATACGCCAATTGGCCGACCACAAATTTTACCGCTCGGGAATGTGGGCTCTATCTCTGTGTGAAGGAGTTCCAGTTATCAATGGTAAACGGTACGCTAAACGAGATTGCAACAGAGACTGCATCAACTCGTGACGCCTCATCTTACCAAGTGGTGGGATCTCCATCAGAATCGTCTTTCAAATTCGAATCGCTATATGATTCGAATGCAAGTGTCACACGCTCCGACCTTCGTATCCAGGCCCCAGACAATGCTCAGTTCAAGAATGTTTCCATCAGTCAGGCTGGAGTCAGAGGTCTCATATTGTATGTGAAACAAGCCTTTGACGATGGATCCATGTGGGCCAAAGTCCCAGACCTGGAAACAAGAACCATTACCTGGAGTCAGCTCATGCCTAATATCACAGGGCTGGTCAGACTTATCCCAGACACCCAAACATTCCAATATCTTCCTGATGTGATGCAAGTTCTCTGGATAGCCAAGAACACCGAATCCGGCATCGATGGCGTCTTTAGTAACCTGGCAAGTAGCCTAACTAACAACATTCGCACGACTTCAGACGGAAATGCGGCTGTTTTTGGCGAGGAAAGAATATCCGTGCCTTGTGCCACAGTCCTTCTTGCTGCTGTATTTCTTGCTTTGACGATATGGCGAGCCAGAAGCTCAAAGACGCCAACATGGAAGAGCGGGACGACGGCTATCTTGTTCCATGGTTTGAGCAATGGTCTGAAGAGGTCCTTGCCAAGATACGAACTGCAAAGCGAGATGGAGAAGGTTGCTTTGGGTATTAATGTAAGGCTTATGGACGAGAGTAAAGACGGCATTGTACTTGGTAAGTATTGGGTCTGCTGACCACCGGACCAGAATCGCGAGGCTTGATAAATCTTATTAACATCGATCAGATGGCACAGTCCTCATCAACGAGGAAATGCGAGTTGACGAGATAGAACGGGGTAAACACCCCAACGAACCAACGTGAGCTTCGAAAAGCATGACAGTCCTCATACAGGTACAAGAATACGGCACTCGGGAAAGAGTTGAGAAAAGGAGCTCATAGGTAGTGTGGTTGTGTTCTCGGATCGCCGGTGATACTTGCTCCGAAAGTTGTCCTGGCCTTGGAGCGACTCTACGCATGAAAGAATTGATTGCAGGCGATTTGGTCATTGCGCTTTCCGAAGAGATGATCAAAAAGGATGGACTGGCCGAACTTGACTCGATGAAGATCCATGATTGATGCAATGAGAAAGCGGATGAAGGCAAGATCAATATACTGGTTCAAGAAGAGGCAATCATTCGTATGCAGTATTCAAGAAGCGGAAGGCAGAACTTGAGAAACACGATAAACGTTTCGAATCCGTCTCAGACTTCCCAGATGAGAGCTAAAGAATGTATGGTTGAAGCGCGTTGACCAAAACGTCTCCGAGATCGAGACTCGAGAAATTATGAAGGTAAAGAGAAGCATTCGGCTTTGATAATTCAGATCTGGATCAGCGGCTGTTCTTCATTCCGATTTTCTGAAGTCAATGCTTGGAAAGAATGTGACGCAAGCAGTATATTCCCTTTGCTACCTCATATCAACGCCACCTCCTCTAACAAGGCCCAAAAATATCCATTGTCACGCCGTCAGAACAGTAGTACCGATGGGTGTTCAACCTTATATCTCCTAGCTCCCACACGCCACCGATTTACTTGTTTGACTCTGCTTCCTTCTTCTGCGATTCCCCTTTCGAAACCTTGTCTGGCAACTTCTCCGCTATCACAGGCCCCTGCGCTCTCCATCAGCCCCTGTAATATCACGTCCGCTCTTCTTATCTCTTTCCCATCAGCTTCCTATGGCTTACCAGATTGGCTTGGTGGTGTTCCACGCTTGCTTTAGCTTGCTCGCCTTTGTCCTTGGTTTGATTTTGCTCTGCCATGGCTGTTGGAATACGATGTCAATAAATCGAGTATTGAAATTTGCAGGGAAAAGCTGAACAGCATGAGCTCTTACCATTTTGAACCGTCTCAGATGCAGGATTGATAGGCATGTTTTATCGATTTCTTTGCGCGTTTGAACCAAATTCAATGAGGAAAGGGATCAGAATGAGGCGGCTCAGTTTGCGAGAGATGAAGGAGCACGAGAAGACTGAGAAGAGAAGCAGAACCGAGGTAATGATCATCGTGGAGTGGAAGAGGCGACGCGCGTTGTATTGCAGCCTTAGAAGGCCTCTGACGAGGGGCAGAGAAGATGACGTAGGTGGGGGTTTGGAACAGAACATTCTACGATGATTATCCCCGGCTAGGAAGCCAGGCAATCGGCTGGTATGCTGAAAGTGCATTACCTTCAAAATTATAACTTTTCTGGCATATCCTAGGCAGGTAAATCCGAGAATCGATTCGACCCTCTTTCCACGAAGAACCATTCCTTACCGACCCGCTTGTCAAGCTGAAGCAGGCCATCGATTTTCTCAGACTTTCTGGAACCTCCAAACCCGATTTGACCTTTTGAAGTCGCGAGAAGAATCGTCTCTCGTTCCTTTTCAGCGGACGTGGTATGCTCTGCCTCTTCCCAAAAGAAACGGTCTCAAATACGCTGGAATAGTCATTGGGGGGACCCAACGGTCAAATCATACTGAAACACTTGCATATATCCGTTATCGCATACACATCAACGTATTAGGTCATTGACGAGAGTATTTTCAGCTCGTGAGTAGCCATGAATTGCAGACTTGACTCCAGAAGTTGTAACGGTGTTTCGCAACAGGGGCAGATCCGTCGGGGGGGCTTCTTCCGACAGCCGAAGGTCCACGATTTGTACCATGCAAACTGGAGAGTACTTAGCTTTTGTGTACCCATGCGATCCAGCCCTTTCGCATCTGCGAATGCACGTAGTTTTCACTCAAGAGAAACAGGATATTTGATAATAGTACGGTGTATTAGATATACGTGATCCTTCCGATTGTGGCACTGCCACCCGAGTTCTTGTGCTGGAACGCGCCGTGGTTTGAGTCACCAATAGACTCACTCAGGTTTGACCTCACATTCATATCTCATCTTTTCGGTGCCTTTGAAAGTTTCCTAAGCCAAAAGATTCCGGAAATTTCCTTTTTTTTTTTTTTTTTTTTTTTTCCCTCCGTTTTCTGGTTTCCGTCATGCCACAGCCCATTCGATTGCTAGGAACAAGGTGGTCTGCAGACGCAGTATGAGCCAGCTGTTAGGAAAGAGTTTAGTTCCCTTTGCGGCACCCATGCCGTGCCGCAGAGCTTCGCACTCTCTTCTACCCGTTCTCACTGCTTGTCGCTTGATGACATGGCAACGAGAGGATTCACAAGTAGGTAGGTAGCTAACTGTACTTACGCATTGACGTTTTCTAAGTCAGGGTGGGTGGAAGGTCGTCTTCTCTCCATTCTGAGCGATATCATGGTTGTCACTTATTAAGATGAGGTAGCTGAGTAAGACGGATTAGACAGACAACATCAGGAAGCTGCGAAGAAGGTTTTGGGAAGATTTTCGAGGTTATACCCGTGTTTCTACCCTGAGATGCAGAAAATGGACCAATTGTCAACTAACAAATTAGTGGGTATATTCTGCTGGCGCTCCCTGAATGAATACGCCAACCTTGAGCGCGGGACAAAGGTTTTGAAATGGACCTCTGTACCAGTCGGGCGGACTTTTATCGGAGCTGGCCTCAGGGTTTTACATTGATCGAAGCCCGTTGTACAGTTATGCATTTGTGCCGTTATGCAGTGTTTGTGCCAGCGACTTTGCAGGTAGTGAACGGTGTGTATAACCCGTACCTTTTCAAATTGAACACCTACCGTAAATTCTCAAACTACTCTGAGCGTTCGATAAAAAAAAACCTCATTGCGACGCTAAGGTAGGTACCGACCTACCCAGGTACTTCCCTTAGGTACCGCCTACCAGAGGCAAAGAAATGCATGAAGGGACAAAAGAATTGCACTGGAGGTTAGCGCATCGTGCGTAGACAGATCGATTTAGGATCAAGCAGTCATAAGGCTCACCGACCAGTTTGCACGTTCATTAAGGCTTCCCTGCAGTCGGGCCAGACGGTATTAACTTTGCGTAGTATGTCAGCATGTGATGGAGCGGGCAGCATTTCCGCCGAAGCCGAAAAGAATACGTTCGTTGTCCTGAGTCTCATGGATAATCGCCGAGTCTAACAATGTTCAGAAGACACGAATCATTCTGTATAAAGATGGATTTGTATCTAAGTACAAACGTGACCGGTTATCAAAACCAGGCCTTGGTATCTATGCTAACGCTCTGTGCAAAACTGACCACTTGTTCGCCATTCATCAAAGACTCGTCGTCTATTCCCAGATATAACCCACGATTTCTCTAGCCTTGCTGTTGTATACTCTCGGAGGCTTCTCCTCGGCCAGGACATGCGACAGGCCCGTTTTCAGGTCTACTTCGAGGGGAGCATGCGCCCAGGGATCCTTGTGTGCGTAGATGCGGTGGCCAAAGTAAATGCACAAAAAGATGGGGATGCCAATATAGTCGGTAAGAAAGGTACTGGCAGACCAATTCTGGGGCCAGAAGACGTTGAAGCCGTTGATCAAGCAGAGGATGACAAAGGCGACGAGGGCAATCCACGCCCCCCACGGCTGAATGAAAGAATGGTACGGTACGCTTATCCGCTGTGCCTTGCAGGCCTTGCGGAAACGCAAGTACACAATCGTACAGCAGATCCAGGAGATGAAACCGGAGGTGTTGGTGAGGTTCACGAACCAATCGAAGACCGTTGACGCGGAATTGCCACAGTTAAGATAGGCAAGCCCTACGAAAAGCGACGAGGCGATCACAGCACGGTAAGGGACACCATTCTTGGTGCAGGCTTTGAAAAAGGAAGGTGCGTTGCCGGAGAGCGCGAGGGAGTATAGCGATCGTGAGGATAAATAGAGGAACGAATTGCCGGCTGACCACGCAGATATGATGATTCCAGCGTTGACGATGCTGGGTAGGACGTTGATGCCGGCTCTCTTGATACCAATGACGTATGGAGAGGAGCCGGCTCCCGCACCTCCATTTGTCAAAGCAGGGTCGTTGGACGGGACAATACAGCCGATTGCCAATACGGTACCGATGTAGAAGAAAAGGAGCCGGAAGATATATCGTTTAGCTGCGATGGGCAAGTTGCGTCTGGGAGACTCCATTTCACCACCAGTAACGACTACAAGCTCGGGTGCGAAGGTGAAGGGGAAGGCACTCAGAGCCCATGTTCCGAGCAGAGCGAGAAAGCGACCGGTATTACCCTTTTCAAGATACTCGTTGGCAGCACCGGGATCATGCCAATATCGAAAGCCGAGACGATCATGGTTGGGCCCACCGCCCAGAAAGATGATGAAGGATACGAGTAAGAGACCGCATACCATGATGACTTTGATGCCGGCAAACCAAAATTCCGTTTCGCCATAGAACTTCACTGGCATTGCATTCAGACCAACGATCACGATTGCCACTACAGATTGTGTGATTAACATAAAGATTCACTTGAGGAGAATTGGAAAACGCACTGATGGTGATCCACACCCCAATATTCACCGGTGGCTTCCAGTAGTCGATGACCAGACCCGCAGCCGTGATCTCGTAGGGTACGAGTATGCCTAGCGAGTAGAAGTAAAGCCAGCCCATGGCAAAGCCGAGGGACCTCGAGACGTATCGATATCCAAAGAGATTCATAGAGCTGCCTTGGGTAGGCAAGTAGGCGGCGACCTCGACAATGCAAGTGATGATGCACCAGATCAAGAAGGACATCAAGCAGAAGGAGCCAAGAATAAATGCTGGGCCACCGCGAGCCAGCGTCTGGCCAGTACTAACGAAGAGACCAGTGCCCATTGTGCCCCCAATGGCAATCATTTGAGCATGCCGACTCTTCAGGCCGCGTTGAGTAGGCCGAAAGCGTTCATCGAAGAGATCACCTTCGAGGACTGTGGGATCAAGCACAGAACTTTTGCGGCGGTTGTGGGATTGACGTGCAAAATCAGAGCCAGTCTCACCCGCTTCTCCAAGTTCGACCGCAGACATCTCCTTGCCATTCGAAGAGATTCGGTCGCCGTCGTGCTCAAGGGCTGAACTGATGCCCCTCCCTCCCGTTGACATAGCTAGAATGATGGTGGAGCGTGGAAGGATAGTAAGTGTATGGGGCAAAGGGGAAAAGAAAGAAGAGCGAATGGAAAGAAAAAGGCACCCTGGAGGGTGGTGGTTGCCCTGCTTAAAAGATGTGCATTCATCTCACAGCGATCCTAGCAGCCACGCGGGTGGCCGAGTTAGCGTTCGCTCGTGATACTGTACTGGTGAGGGCCGCGCAGGCCCGCCAGGCGATAAGGATCCACTCGATATCTGCTGTTTCTAGTACTCGAGGTTGCGAGCCATCCCCACACCAGGGGCCAGCCCCGCTGTACGGACCGTAGAACGGCCCCGTCTTATCAGCCTTCCGCTTTTTCGGCAGGCTAGAAGTCGTGGCGTTGGGGCGGCAGAGGGCGGCAAAAAATCCCACTCGCCAACAGACTCTGTAGGTCAGAGGATTCTGCCTGTTTTGCTAGGCTTCCAAAAGATGCCAAGACTGGCTGGCCGCGACACTATGCGGGGCATCGAACCAGTCGGTCAAGCCTGTGCTGCAGATGAGGAGGCTTGGCTTATTCGGTGAGAGGGAAATCTCTGTAAATCCTCGGTCAGCCATCCTCCTCGTTCCAGCAATCTCTCGCCAGAGCGCATGTCAACTTTGAGCAATCAGTTATGGCAAGAAATTGGCATCGTAAATCCATTGCTGGAAAGGCCTGAATCTTCTTCAATTGCCTGTAAGCAACATCAACCGGCATGCATGACTGGCAAGCTGGCAGTGAACTGCTCGAGATAGGAGATGTGCAAACCTCCTCCTTGCTTCCAAATCTAGGCCTCTGCCTTCATTGCCTCCTGTGCTCAAGGCCAGCTATCTCTTGGGCCCAATTAAGATGTCGACCACCGCCTGGAGGTATACGCAGGTCCAAATCTTAGTAATTGTCTGTAGCTAACGGCAACCTGCATTGGAGCTTCGCCTTCCAATCACAGCCAGAGGTGGATTATTTCAAGGCACAGATACGCCTCTTTTAGATTGTAATTCAGTAGGCAACAATAGGTTTTGTATTTCATAGATATCTGCTGATTCGAGATTTCACGTATCTGACCCCGCAACTGCGGGGTCTCTATGACGCGCTTCTTTCACGAATTGACTCTTTTAAAGTTCACTACATGAACCACCTTGGATGATCCAAGGAACCTTTATGTTGAGGCACACGAGCATTGCATCACAAAAAAGTTGATCCGAGCTCGCGCCTTGTTCGTTGAAAATCTAATCACAAATGGCCTCTGCTACTTCTTTCCGAGCCACCATCGGAATCCCACCGTCCACAGCAAATCCGTCTGACTCTGCGCTAGTCATTATTGACGCGCAAAATGAATACGCGTCTGGCAAGCTTGCAGTATCCAACGCCAAAACCTCACGAGCTGCGATAGGCGACCTCCTCAGTAGATACCGGAAGGCGGGAGGCAAGATTGTCCACGTCACCCACCAAGTACCTGATGGAGCACCAGTTTTCACGCCAGGAACAGATTTAGCAAGGCAATTTGACGAGCTCCAACCAAAGTCAGGAGAAATGACGGTGACGAAGCAGTTCCCTGGCTCCTTCACGAAAACAGATCTGGACGATTTGTTGAAGAAAGAGAGCATCAAGAAAGTAGTGTTGTGTGGATACATGGTAAGCAATTCATCCTTATCAGCTCCTATATTCGCGGCATCTGCGAACGTTCACCGAAAGACAACTACACACAATGATGGAAGTGAAACTCATTGATGCTCCAAGGCCCACGTGTGCGTGTCGACGACCGCGCGAGAGGCTTCTCAACTTGGATATGACGTGGTGCTCGCTGAAGATGCAATCGGCGATAGGGATATTCCAGGTGCGAGCGGAAACGAGGTGACAAGGGTAAGCACATACTCAGCTACAGCATAACGTACTAAGACACCACGACAGATGGTGATGCTTGAATTGGGTGATGCGTTCGGCACCGTAGTCCAGAGTGCCGATATCGCGTAGTTTGCTCCCAATTTCGTGCACTGGAATTGCATCACTTGCACTCAACACCGTCGAAGCCATGACGAGTCACTCTGGTGCTGATTCACTGTTCGAAGTGATATTTGGATGACCCCCATCTTCCTCAGCCAGCATGTAAATCTTCATGTCTTCAAACGCATATCGGACGTTTTGACCAGTAGTGAAGTTGATGACTTGCCGATTTGAAGCAATGAGCTGCGCTTGTGTAGTATCGATATCCACAGTCCTGTAGCATGATCGTCAACGCAAGCCACATCTCGGATCATCAGGATGTCCACTTACTCCACGTATTTGAGTAGACGAAGCATCTTAGACAAATTTGGTGCAATGATCAGCGGTGAAATGGAGATGTTATCTGCATGTTTCAGGACGACGGTCCAAGGCGCGAACGGTAAAAAGACACAAGTGTCTTTGGTAATCTGAGCAAACCCTTCTTCACTATTAAACACGTGAATGCCCAGAGATTGGAAAAATTCAACATCTACGGGATTAAAGGCGGGATCTTGCAGGTGAAGTTGAATTGGCTTTCCGGTCGATTGCACTACCGCAATCAGAAAAACCAGTGTTAAAGTAGGGTATTTTGAGGCTTTTTCCGGAACCTAGAATTCCGCTAGTGGGTACTCACATAAAGAAGCCATGTCTGTGAAAGCTGCCAATTGTAGCAGGTGGGTTGATCTGACGGCTTGAGAACAGCTCATACTACCCAGGCCGAAACATATGGCCTTGTCGATCTTGAGGTTTTTCCTCGATTCAACAGCCCGTTGTAATGGCTGGACACCCTCACTCTGATGCCATCTGCTTTTAGCTTTGAGAAAATCTTTGTCAAGGACGTCGACTGTGATATCTGGATCAACTGGTTTGGGGCCGGAGTTGTGATCCTGAAATAGCTCTTCAATGGGCTTTGCTTTCGTTGAAGTGACGGTACTCCAGCCGTCAGATGTAGTGACTACCCTTGCCTTGTTCCATTCAGGCTTCTTTCTCTTCTGGCGATTTGTATGTGGCATGGCGCGATACTCGCGCTGTCGTGGTAGTAAGCGATGATAGTCAAGTTTTGGTCAGCCACAAAGGACGGGATGTTATGCAGATCCTCCCCTGCGCCTTGCTCTCGTTGCAGGTCAGGTAAGATGATCCCCAGGTCGTTTAGGGAACTAGAGCGTTCTGGAAACCGGAAGGCCCTCCCCTGATGCAGACTCGGCGTCTGCAATGAAGCCCAAGAATGCAGCCAATGCTAATTGAGGTAATTCGACGTGGGAATGCCTTGGCTGGACTAGAACTTTGGAATTTCTCTGTGACCTTGCCCAAAAGGCTTGGTATCCCGCAGAAATGACGTTTTCATCTCACTTCGATGCAACATAGTCAATCTTTTCCTAGTTCGATCAAATCGAGAGTCTCAACGGTGGTGCGCCTCCGAAGAAGAACGAAACACTGAACCACTGATGCAAAGCTAAAGTGTACCGGCCATGTTCTAGTCGGCTTAGTCTGTTGAGGGGCTTGATCGCCCTAAGCTCCCGTCGGCCGAGGTTGAGTTGGAGTAAAATGACGAATTGATGGAACTTTGATCACGAAATTTCAAAGTGGTTTCGATCCTTAACTGGAAACTCAAATCACTGGCTGAAGAGTATGTCGTGACGCTGCTACATCCAGCTCACTACGTTACCAACAAATAATCAATCATCCACTACCATTCCTGATCTCTCCGTCCTTCTCTGGATATTCCATATCATTCTATCACTCACCATGACTTCTGACGTGCCTAACTCCATAATCCATTTTCATTACTCCATGTCCCCCTATGCCCGCCGTATCACCTGGTATCTTACCCTACGTAACATCACCCACGCGCAGTGCCTCCAACCCGTCACCATGCCGCGCCCCGACCTCGCCGCCCTCGGCGTCCAATACCGCCGCATCCCCGTCCTCTCCATCGGCCGCGATATCTATCTCGACACGAGGATTATCCTTGCCGCGCTTGAGCGACGCTTCCCCGCCAGCTCCTCGCGCAATGGCGATGCCCTCGCGCCCATAGCCACCCCGGCTCAGCGCGCCCTCCGCCAGCTCCTCGCGCACTTCACCATCGACGCGGGCGTCTTCACCCGCATGGCGCAGTGCATCCCGCCGAACGCGCCGCTGCTGCAGGACGCCGCGTTCCGGCGCGACCGCGAGGCCTTCTCGGGCTGGGCGTGGGACCCGGCGTCGTACGCGCGCGGGCGGCCCGAAGCGCTCGTGCACCTGCGGCAGGCGGTCGGCGTGCTGGAGGAGGCGCTGGCGGATGGGCGGGAGTGGATTCTGGGGACGGACGGCCCGAGCCTGGGGGATATCGAGGCGGTGTGGCCGTTCGATTGGCTGGCGAGGATGGAGGGGGCGTGGCCGGAGGAGGTGATTTCGGCGCGACTCTTTCCCCGGACGTTTGCGTGGATGGAACGATTCCGGGGAAGGGTGGGGGAGACGGCGAGGGGGAAGGGAGAGGGGTTTGTGAGGGATGTGAAGGGGGAGGAGGCGGTTAAGTTTGTGGAGGGGAGTGGGTTTGAGGAGGGGGAGTTGAAGGTGGATGAGGATGATCCAACGGGGTTGAAGGAAGGGGCAGAAGTACAGATTTGGCCAACCGATTCAGGGTTCACTCACAAGGATCGAGGGAGATTGGTTGGGTTGACAAAGGAGGAAGTGGTGATTAGCACACGGACCAAGGAGGGTGGAGAAGAGGTGAGAATACATGCGCCCAGATGGGGTTTCAGGATCAGGGAGGTTAGCGAAGATGCGAAATTGTGAAAACCGACCAGGCACGGCGTCAAAATTCGCATGTCCATGGGTGGAAGAATTGATATTGGGCTAACTGATATTAGAAGACATGACGGAGCTGGCTCAGAGTGGCCCTGAATGCATGAGGTATTTTTATCAGTGCGACGGCAGAACTGACTCGGAACGAACCTTGTTTCGCAGAGTGGTCCTTGCCAAAAGCATTCGATTCTCCCTTCGTTGGAGGGTCTTACGCCGTGAACCTGGAGGTATAAATGATGTCGTTCAAGGATCGACACAGCCGTCGTTCCCCCACGCCGATGCCTTCCCAGTCCGTCTACACGATCGGCCTCGTTTGGGGTTAAGGCTGAAAGGAATGGAGTGATGTGCGTAGCTGTGATCATCACCCGAGAGCTTGCGGTTCGGATAAGCAAGTCATCGAGCAAACTTTCAACCGGCCAAACCCTGAATCAGGTCCCAAGCGGACGGGAACGATTCTTTTGGCATGCGGGATCGTGCAGTGGTTTCTGTCGCACGAGAACCGCCCTCTGAGCAAGCTGACTGGCGTGGTCGCGAGGGGGTTCGGAAAGCAGGCAACGAAGCAAGCAAGCCACGGCCGGGGTGACTGGACTAGGTGCCACTTATTTTCCAGTGCACTTTGAGCAGCCAGCGGCGTAGATTGGAGGGGCCTGCAAAGGCTTTTCTGACGACTGACGTAAGTAAGGAGCCAGTGCAGCAGTGGCCATGACGATCCCAGAGAAAATTCCCCGAGGGCATGGGCCCTTTAGGACACCCAGATGTGTAAAGGTCGATTCACAGGAACAGCAACGGTTGCGCAGGAGCGTGGTGGGCCGTGGTTGGGCTCCGTCTTGCTGCCCAAACACGCCAAGCTGCGCCCCCAACCAACGAGCGTCTCCCACGCAGTCCAGACTGGCCGCCGTCACTGGGTATCGGTGAGGTCCAGCAAACTGCTCTTCCTGGCCGCCGCGAAAAAGCTTGATAGCGCGCGATCAAATAAGTCCCATCGTCTGCGCTGGACATTCTCTCCTCTACCAACTGCTGTGCTCGTCTTTGCGTGCAACCACGACAAACGACGACGACACTACCAACACCGGCCAAGAAGCCATTGAGCGCGCCAGGCATCACTGTCTGCCTGACTTCGTGTACCTTTGCATCAGGTGACTTCGCTTGGCCGACCTCAGTTGCCAGGCCCAGAGCCTAATCGCGATCGTGTGGCCGTTAGCATTGCCGCCTCGTCGCGGCTAACGTGCTCGATCGCCCACCTTTCGCTGACCCTCCTCCTCCTTGAACGACTCTGGACTCGCCAGCCTCTTTCCCGTCTCCAGCTGCCTCTTGCACGGCTCGTCCGCGTCTCAGAGACAGATCTCTTCCACTATTTGCTCCAGTCTGTATCCGGATTGGCCCCGCCCAGCCTGCTTCCTGCAGCCTACCCCGGAAGATCACTTACTGCCACGCTTCTCCTCCTGGTCTGCTCTGCACCTGAACGGATTGGTCTGCCCTTCGCCCACAGGATTGGTTTCTTGGTTTGCCTTTTAGGCTGCCGGGTCGCAGCTATCATCTTCAGCCTCGGGACGCGATCCCGTCTTTTTCCTCTCCCACACTCAACCTCGCTTCTTTTCCAGGCACCAGGCCCAGCCTCATCATTCCCCTTTCCTTTCCATCTCCTGCTTGGCTTTGCCGGTGATGCCTCCTGCAAGTAACATGTCTCAAATATCCAGATACTGGTTCCAGCCGGGGGAGGGGATCGCGCGAGAGGTTATCACCGCCGACATACAACGCTATCTGGGACGCGACGCGACCGTGCGTCCTGGAATGGGGACTGGGGAGTATCAGGTGCGTTGCGTCGGGCATCTCCCGTAGCAAGGAGTGGCAACAGGACCGCTGACACAGTGAAAGGGTGTGGACGGATATTGGATCAAGGCTTATAGAAACCTAACTACGGTGAATACTCTCCCTCACTCCGCCCCACACCTTGATTTGATCTCGGGTTGCTGACGTCTACTCTCTTGTAGGAAATGGTTGCCGACTTGCAACTCGACTCCCGTAGATGGCTCCAAGAAGGACGAGGTAGCCCATACCTTGGAGATGCTGCTCGAGTAAATAAACCTAACAAACCTTTAGTGAGTTATCCGGATTCGCGGACCCATCAATCCAGGCAGCACTATGGACCCACCACTCCTGCTGGCCCATCACCGGAAATTTCTTCTGCATACAATCCCAGTGTACCAAGTTATTCCAGAGAGGGCCAACAGCCCGTCTACAGTAGTAGCCGCCAGCCTGCGCCCGCAACCACGTATGGTGAACCAAACTATACCTATGCAGTGCCAAATACAGGATATGCACCGCCAGGTGCTTACTATGATCAAGGCAGCAATCCTCAATATGAGCCGCGGACCACATCTGTGACTCCATATCAGTATGCACAACCAGCTGGAGGACGTGACCGCCAATATGTTGAAGCCATGGATCCAAGGGGAGCGTATCCGGTCTACGGTGGGCAGCAACCAGGATCATCATCGACGTCAAGGAATGAGCAGCCGTACTCGCCCAGCACGAGGTATTTCCATTGTGATGGTTTGGTCAGTTTCCCGCTGCAGCGCTAATTCGTTGTAGCAGTACCCAATATCAAGATGCGTATGGTCGTTGTAAGTTTGCTTGGTTCCGGGAACCTACGTTGTGCTTCTAACATGATCCTTCTCTATAGCAACGTACGGTGTGGCCCCTCCACGTGCTCGGGATCCATATAACCCACCACAACCACCGTCGGCCAATGATTCCCGTCCCAGGCGTCGTCCCTAGGATTTTGCAAATTGGTCATTTTCTTTCCTTTCCGTGGCTCTTCCTTGGCGTTGGAATTCTTGTTGCTCATCCATCCCGGCTTGCTGGATCCTTTTTGCAGTAGTAAACCCTTGGTGGTCGTGTAATCACTTGTGCCTTTAGTTGCTTCCTTTGGTATGCTCTTCCACACAATGGTAATGGATCTTTTCTGCCCTTATATGGGAATAGTCTGCCGCCAGAAGGACATCCTTACCCATGTGATATCCATGGAAGGAACTAGACTGCAGCATAATTTCTGCCGGATGCACAGGAAACAGTACTGACGCGCCCGGACAAAAAAGGTCACAAATCAATGGACAGAACCGCCCTGCTCGCCACGTCCTCTTTGCTTCTTTATCCACCCAGAAAGGCTCTCACCCTTGTCACTTGCTCCTTGGACAAATTTTTCACGGCCATTGATGATCTACTTAAAGGACTCCGTCACGTTTCCCGGAAGATTCCACTTGGCTTTGACGAATTTTCTTTTTCATCTTTGCTTGGCAATTGCTCTTTTCGACTATCTCCAACATATCCACTTGTGGTATGGGTTACGCCGGAGTTTGGCAACCATTCCTCAGGGAGGCTCCGATCGCTTTCAGTGGCATGTATATAGCACATTACGATTTTCCTCCGGGCTAAAGTAACTGCATGATAGTCTTAGCGTTCTCACGAAACCTTTTCATTGGATTATGCACGGCCTGCTGATACGTCCTAATAAGGATCGTTGGTGTGGCCGCTTCTCTTTCCATGGGTATCACGATGGAGAAGCGGTGCCATTTTGGAGTCCCACGTCTCCAAGAGGCTGTCGTCTGACGTACCAAATGCAAGAAAATCATCATGGCGGTAGTCCAAGCGTCTCATGGCCATTTCACTTTCCTTGGGAGGCATTCAGAAACGAAATATGGTATCGTGTAGCTGGCATAGTAGTAAATTGATTTTGGAAACTGGCGCAAGCTGAATCTCAATGCTCTAGCGACAAGCGCGAGCTGGTAGTAGTGGTATCATCGCGAAAAGAATTTCAGACACCCCCCAACGAAATCTCCACAGATCGTACATGCCTTTTAATCCCCCAAACCCAGTAAAAACCGACAGAAACTCCAAACTCCCAACTCCCATCCGACTCGAAAAAAACACGGAAACAAACTCCCAAGCGCCCCCCAAGGAAAACCCAGCAAATAGATTTTTTTTTTTGTAATTTTGACTTTTCCTTTTTTTTTTTTTCTCTTTAAAAACTTTTTCTTCGAGAAGAGACCTGCACGACAGCCCACAAAGGGCACACAGAGCACACTCCGTGCTCACAAGAGCACGCGACCCGACAAGACCCACAAGAATCCCCACAAGAACCCCACAAGAACCTCCCACAGAACTCCACCCCAGAGAAACCCATCCTCCCCTCTACCTCCACCCACTCCACACCACCTGCGCCACCCGAGCTGCCCGCAGCCCGAGCAGGCGCCGGCGCGCCCCCTCATTGGCCGCCAGCCAGGCGACCCGCTCCACCGCGCCGACCCGCCAGACGGCGGCGGCGCCCACCACGCACGCCAGCAGCAGGAGCGCCAGCAGCCAGACCAACCACCAGGGGAGGCGGTGGAGGCCTCCCCTGGTGGTTGGTCTGGCTGCTGGCGCTCCTGCTGCTGGCGTG
>JAGFVP010000183.1:0-62290 GCA_021031095.1 Bathelium albidoporum
GGGGGATGGGAACGGGACTCATGTGGGGGAAGGAGGGGAAGAAGGACGGGAGAGGCAGGAGAGGAGGAATTTCAAAGCGGATGGGCAAGTGTGGGGTTTATTTGTGAATTCGGGGATTGTGGAGTGTGTGGGTGGGGAGACGCATTTTCTGAACAGTGTAGAGGAAGCAATCGATGCGGCCGAGGCAGAGATGAGACGGAGAGGATATGACGTAGCTCTTTCAGGAGCTGAAGAGACAGGATGAGAAAAGTGCAAAAATTGGGAGTTGGAAGGTGTACCATGTTGTGATTGTCTTGGCGCGCTGTTGCATAGCGTGGTGTTTGGGTAGGTTTTGGATGACCTAAGATCACTGGCTGTAAATTGTTGGAGTCTCCATTGCATGCTTTCATACTAGAATTTCAGATATTGAGATATCGTTGGGATGTAAGAAGACGGCTATCTAGAATGAATACTAACTTTCAGGTGCGTACGGCCAACAAGCTTTAGGACGGACTAGAAAACTTGAGGAATCGCTGAATGAAGACCACTACGCCGCCAAAATGATAGGAAGAACAAGACCATTCGAGCAGGATGCTTCAAAAAGTAACAAATTGAGCCTGTCGTCTGTAATAAAACCGATGTCCACCCTTTTCTGTTCTGCATGTATTGCCGTCGTGCTAAAACCGCTCCATGATCCAGCGCGCCAAACGCACTCATCTTCGTATGCCCTTGTCATACTCCGCAATTTTATTCGACCCCTTTCCTCTCGATTCATCGAATGCTGGCATGTGCACGAGCAAGGCATGTGACATGATATTTACTGCGCCTTCTTCGGTGCGCTCTGTTGCTGAGCACCTTGGGCATATCTCCTCAAGTCCGTCATGTCAACAGCCTTCTGGAGCCCTCCCTTTGCCTGCTCCCACACCTGGCGAGCGACTGGCGGTGTTCGTTGATCAGCCGCGTAGACATCGATTCTGTTCCCAATTTGGGTAAAGACCTGCTGTACGAAAGTACTCTGTGCAAAGCGAGCCCTCAGGAAGACAGCATACTCGATAAGCAGAACGAAGGCGCCTTTCTGAAGGATCAGTACGGAACCGAGAATACGGAAGACGAGGAGGATTTCAAGGATGGCGACAAGGGTCATGCTGGTGTCGTAATAGCCCTTAACGAATTTTCCAATGGTGTCTGAGAGGCCAGACTGAGATGGCTTCTGCGAGGGAGAAGCAGGTTGCGGAGGCGGCTGGAGAATGGGAAGGAGGGTGGAGCGCACGTATGTGAGGACGTGGAAGACAGAATAAACAGCAAATGGGAGGAGTGCGAGAGGAATTTGTCGAGAGAGGAGCCAGATAAGCGCCATAACTACATCATTAGCATTAGCATAAAGATTGGTTTTACCATGTACCGGGACGTGATAGCCTCCATATTAGACCAGAACACAAGTTGGTATTGGAACGGGTCAGAAAGTTTGATAACTTACTTAAATACTGCACATTCTCATCCGCAGCCAATTGGAGTACTCCACCAAGACCTCCTTGAGCTCTTCCGCTCTTCATTCGCGCACGATATGCTTTAAAGACAACAATTCCATAAGTGGCAGCTGCCGAGAGAAAGGCGGTGCGGTAGCTAAACTGCGCCCATCGACTGTATGACTTTAGAAACAGGTAGGATAGTGAATAACGCATCACACAAAGGAGAAGTGTCAGATGTCCGCAGAACCAAGCAAACTGGAGAGTTTGAGCAACGGCGAGGAGCCGTTCGCCCATTGGCTTGTTCGCAGGTGGTGGAGGCGCCATTTGGAATTGGGTCAAGGACGTGGGCGAATTGGTTGCTGAAAGAATTTACGTCAGTATCTTGGATAAACTGTTTTATATTCATTGCAGTCGTACTTTAGTTAAAGAGGGTCGTTCGAGTGCTGATTGTTATTATATCAAGCCCTGATGGTAGCAGTAGGCAGTGAGATTCGGAATTTGTGTGATCTGACAGAGCTTCGACGGAGCTTGCGCGAACCACACAAAGCTTCAAACGGATAGCAGAGCCCCAAAGGCGTTGACGCGCTGTCTTGGCAGCGTTTGCGAAATGTGTACCTCTGGGTAGTCCACTTTTGTGGAGATAGTGACAAGCGCGTAGGCGATAGAATGAAGCTTAGTAGGATGACAGCGCGGTATGGTAAGACTGGCTAAGCGAATCTCCTCACGCAGGAGAACAAGATTCGGGCGAAGAGAGCACCTAATTATGAAGAACACAGAGCAAGGGGACGGAGAAGTGATGTAGGTCTTGGCTGGCGGGCGGTTGTGTGGGATCAAGCCGGCTACTGCCCAGTGACGAAATCCCGCACGGCAAATCGTCGGCTAATGTCATCTTGACTTTTTCTCCCAATCTTCTTACCTCCACCAAGAGAATTGTGTCTGATTTCGCAATTGAATATGGGATCGTGACAATATGTTAGAGCATGCTACGGGTTATTCAGTATCTGGATATCTGATTTATCGTGATCGATCCTTTTGCTGACGATGCTGGGCAATCGGTAGCTCAACTGCAAAGACACTGGGTTGGGTGAGTAGAAATTCCGAGCTTGCAGAAAACCGGTAGCAAGACAATTTCAGACTCGTTTAAGCTTCCAGGATGTCATCATCATCATCCGTTCTCACCAGTCTCACGGCTCAACTTCTTGGGACTGTCTTGCTTTTCTTATCTTTGCCGTAGCAAAAATACCCTCTGCAGCCATCTTCGTGGTGGTGACACTCCATAGCCAACAAGCTCAATGTAATCGTCGTTTAAAGCATCATGGTTCTTTCTTTGAATGTATCTAGTGCAGGCCCGCTTTCGCAGATTGGGGCTCAGATCATGAGCACTGACACGGTTATGAACCTCGCAACCGGTGCTTATGGATGGTGAAAGTGACGAGAGCGGAGTGAAATTCTCATCGAGGGTCTCTCAGCTAGCAGATTATCCCTGGTATCAACGAGCTCATCTGACCACCTGTCATATAATTTGCAATGCTATGTTTACAGCGTAACAGGACTTGCGGTCCAGAATGGGATTCTACAAAGATTCTCAGAAAATTTTAAATTAACCGCTGTCTCTAGTCATCCCAGCATAGACTGCTTGCGCGTTCATCATGCATGGTCACTGGCTTTGGCGAGTCAAACGTCGAGTTGAGTGTTGAAGCAACCAAAATTGCCTTCTATACGCATACCATAGAAAGCCAAAAACTATTTTGATGGGCTTCGAGCATGGGAAAAGCTCTTTATGGCATTTCATAGCTCACAAGTGGGTGATGCTCATGCTTGAGATGCGCATTGGGCTGGAGTACGCCCACTCGTATAGAAATAACGAGAGTACCGAAGACTCACTTTAATCCACCAGATTCAGCGTGCTTGGAGCACAAGCAAATCACATTTTTGCTGCTTCGCAAATTATTGTCGAACCCGCCTATGAGTGCGCGCACCCATTTTCGTCGGCTCCGGCCGCATTTTTAATCTTCTGTCGATGCCAACGGTTTGATGCGCGCCTCCGAGACAGACACGCTCTAATGGAACTTGACCTTGATTCCCAACCTGACTTGGAGGTATTCAACGGTAACGTTTCCCAGACGATGCCGGCACTTGGATTTGACGCTGAACCCGCACTGGTCGACTGATCAGGAGAGAACATGCTTGGCGGTTCGCCATCTAGCGTTGTCACTCTGAACATTTCCCGTTTGCTTGACACGAGTGACCGCATCAACCAAAAAGGCGATCATGAGCACCCCTATTATTGAGTGACTTTCAATCGTTCTCAGGGTCAGCAAGAAATATCAATATTACAACCACTTGACAAGGCCACTCTATCACTGCAACTCTGGGAGGACTCTGGCCTTTATCAGAGACCCTCAGTAGACGGTAATTGACGTGCACGGCAATGCAGCCTGTCGACCCTATGCTCTTGTTGTAGTGTCTTGCAGAAAGGTAATCGTGTGCCTACGCTTCGAGTGTGCATAACTGGAAGCTGACCATCAGATGAAAATTGACCCTAGTTAGACAAGATCGAGTATTGCGTTAACCGTCGGCTAAAGATAGATGCTGCTGGTCACCAAAACTTTGTAAACTGAGACGTTTGGATATAACGGAGAAAGTGTTGGTATGCTTCTGTGGACCTGCTAAGCTCGATCGTGATACGCGACTCATAAGCTCTGATCAGACGCAAGGGTAGCTCCATTCCATCTCACAAAACTGTGGCTCCTTCCAAGTGTTCCCCCTGCCGTCATGAACTCTATCTGAAGATGACCACGTGACCTTAGAAGTTGGTGAATCTTTATCTATGTCTTCACCGGGCTGTTTAGGATGCAGTTACCTTCCAGAAAAAGAATGTATGTGCGAGCTTCATATATGAAAGGCATATACCCGTGATGGAGACCACGAGGTAATGCCATAGCCGTTAGCTATCAATTGCTCAGTACAGACTGAAGCTACGATTTCGAGAACAGATGCTCGCCACACCGTTCCGTTCCGTTTCGTATTGAGCTGGTTGAGGCATCAATCAGAACACGATAAAGGAGACAGGCGCAAATAGGTCTCAAAGCCAGACTCCACATCTACATGATCTTCGCGGACGATGCCTGCAAGAATCATCATGGGTTCGGCGCGGAGGGGAGGTTGGCCCGACGGACCGATCAAGGATTCGCCGAGACATGGCAATGACGTGCATGACTTTGGCAATCCCATTAATCGCATCGATATGTTGAGATCGGATTTCGAGATCGTGTTCCTGGTGGTAAGGCATTTATTCAAAACGTAGCTGTTGCTGCATCATAAGCTCGTGCATCTACGGTCTTGCAGATCATCTGCGTTCTCATCTACCACTCCATTTACAACATACCTCTTCAATTTCTCCCCTATCTCCATTAGTTACCCATCGCTGGGTTTCAATCCACTCTCCATATCTTCCATTCACATTTAGAACGCAGCTGGGCCACTCCACCTCTTCAATTAAAAACAATTAAGTCGTTCTTGAAACAGTCTGCATCATGGGCATAAGCCACAGCACAGCGCGCTACCTAGCGCCTGCTTCCTTCATCTATGACTTTGCTCTGCAGCAATACGGAATCTTCTCGACACCCTCTATGAAAGATGTTCATGATGCAAACCTCTCCTTCTGGTCGCCACAGCCTTATTTCATTGGCGGCTTTTTCTTCCCTCAACAACTCTTTCAGCTCGCATGGCTGTACCGGTTGTGGAAGCTGGACCCACGGAAGGGCGGCAGAGAGGCGGAAGAAGCAAAGATGATCACGGATTACGTGCCATTTTATGTGCTGGGGAATGTTTGCATTGGGAGTAAGTTCTTTCTTGCCTTTCTTGCATGCTTGTTGTGCACCAGTGTAGTTCGCTGCCTTTGTTCCTTTCCACGAAAACAAGGATGCATCTTAACGGCCCTGTTTAGCATGGATGTTCTTCTGGAACTCCAACCGCCTCGAACTCTCGAATATCTTCGTCATCGTTAACTCCCTCGCCCAACTCTTCTACGTCTTCACTCGCCTTCCCCAGCCTATGGACCCGCGCTCCTCTGCCAGCCTATTCACTCACGTCGTCGCCAAGACCTTCGCAGGTATCGGCGTCCTCGATCTGCTTCACAACACCTCCGTCGCCTACTTTGTTGACCAGGCCCCGACGACGCTGGTGAAGGTGGGGACGGGCGTCGCGTTTGGTGCGTTGGCTTTGGCGCCAAGTACGGATTGGATCTTTGGTGGCTCTTTGGTATATGATTTGGTGGCTTTGGCGGTGGGTCAGGGGCAATGGGCTGCAAGGGGTGGATTGGGATCGGATATGGGTTGGAGCAGGTTACTGGGGGCGTACGCAGTAGGTGCGGCAGCGATTGTGGGAGTGAAGAATTGGTTCAGGTAAGGTGAGATACTCGACAAGGTGTAGGATGATAGAGAGCACTAATTGTCTGCATATAGGCCGCCGTACGCTGATGGAAAGTCGCGAAAGATCGACCAACTAGGCACACAGGAGGATGCAGAAGATGGGTTGGCGTACTGAGAGCGTAAGGGTTTGAACCAATTTTGTTGTCAACGGAGAAGACCGGCTCTCTACTCTTATGACAAATAATTCTCCTACTGTGAATTTAAACAATTGAGGCGCATCGAAGGCAAAGACTTATTGCCAAGCATGCTCATAAAATTAACTAATTCTGCGGGTGTCAGGAAAATCTTTTAAGAGATTGAATATAAGCGAATAAGAAAAATGAATAAAAAGATAACCTTGATCAGAACGTTAGAAAGCCCAGTTCATCTTTTGACAGCAAGAACTGGTCGAATTTCAAAGTCACACAGGCGTTCTCGGACGAGCCCTCGGACGAGTTCTTTGCTGGCCTTCTCTATCAGTTCGAATAGGGCCTTGCCCCCGACAATTTCACCGCCACGAAAGTCAAAGCTGCTACGGTCTTTGTCCCAGAAGAACGCTCCCCCCTTTTTGCCCTGAAACTCCCACCGCGGCTGTAGCTCCATATCGTTATTCACGGACTGCAGATCCAGCTGCGTGTCGACGACAACGAACAGCGTTGCTACCCCGAGGAAGTAGTGAAAGATCTCGGATAACCTGGCGGCTTCATATTGAAGCACCGCCTCAGGCACAGCGATGCGCGTGATGTACGAGCCACTTCCCACGGTGCGGTCCAAGAGGTCTGGTTGAAATAGACGATCGTCAGGCTCGCAGAGAAAATCACTCCATTTTTCAGACGGAATGTATAGCGTATCACGTATTGGGTCAAAACGACGGATGAAGATATTCTGTTGTGCAGTCCCGCGACGACATATCTGGATCCCCTGCTCACGATACCATGCCAGGGCGATGCCACGCGCCTCATGGCTGACGAAGACTAGCGGGACCTCGAACTGCATATCATATAATAAATTATGGTCGAACTCGAAGCTCAGATTATTTTCGTCGTTTTCAGGGTCGTAGCCTTCGTCAGACGTTGATAGATTTCGTGGGCCCCAACAGCCCTTTCTGTAGAAGTACAAGGCTGGCCCAACATCATCAGGCAGGGCATCACGCCATATCTTATTCCGCAGCTCAGGAGCGAGGTTTCGGAAGAGAGGAAATGTAGGATAGCTGTCTGTCGCTGCTGCCATGGATATAGGGGCGCGTAGCTTGCGAGTATCGTTGAGCTCATGTAGAAGTTGGTAAGGCGTGAGGTATGAGAATTGGAATCAGGAAGTGTCTGCTTGCTTCCAAACCAATTGAATGGTATTCTTGATAGTTGACTGCTTGAATCTCGATTGTGCGTGCAATAGCTGTGTTGCCAAAATTTAGTCAATATTTGGTATTTGTGATCAGATACACGTCTCTGCATCATTTAGAATAAATGCCAGTCGCTGAAAGACGTTGCAGAATGGTTTTTTTCGGAAGTCAAATCGTGACCTTTAAGTTAGAGCTTTCGCATTAATAGCAACAAGACATGAGTATTGAGCATAAGGTAAGGAAAAGCCTGCAGTAGAGGTATGCCGTATAGCTGACTAAGTATATGTCATGTGTGCGGAGTGGCGTACTTCATCTCCGTTGTAAATCTTTATCTGCATTGTCTCGAGCTGAGGCACCTGACTGAGACGTACCTTCACGATTTGTCGGCTGTCGCAGTCAAATGTAGACGTATCCGCCTAGAATTATCCCATTATCGATCAAGGTACTTGAGTGGTCGGTTGGTTCCTGATGTGGTCGGGTCAAAATTATCCTCCTCACCCCACAGCAGATATGGGACCCGGTGATCCTTCCATTCGATCTAATACAAGGCCGAATCCCCTTAGATTAAGAGTTGTCGGGACCCTCATGGTAAGTTTTCAGCCGCATTTCTCCTGCGCTTCGCTGTGATCGGTTATTGTGGCACATGGGCTTCCTGATCTCCTTTCCGCACTCATTCTCGTATCTTCGGTGTGTCTCGCCCCTAAAGCACCTGCACTGTTGGCTGTCAAGATCGGTCAAGCCATCTTGTTCCCTCTACTGCTGTATGGCCAAAGCAGTACGTGTTGGCTTAGACGATTGTTCTAGTTGGCCCAGAAGCGGAAAATACGGCTGACCAAGCCCAACTAAAATTTCGATCGACCAATCAGGATTTACCTCGACCACCTAAGTCGGGAGTCTGAGCAAACCTCAGCCGAGCTAAATGCCGAATGAAATCGAATACCATTAATTACATATGCTGTTCAAACGTGCTGCACCTCACCGCTCTCGCTAGGCCGAAATACAATAGAGTGATATGGATAGTGAATTTTGTCGTGTCAACGTTCAGCTACGGGATAATACTCGTATTGATAAGAGAGCACGGCAAATCGGTCACTTCTTTGTGGTCTGATACAGTCAACATGTTCTGATACAGGACGTGACACTAACGGCGTGCAAGATCTCATTGAACCAGGAATCTAACCGTGTAAACAACACCAAGCGCTAGAGCTGAAGGACCAACTGCAGGAGAAACAAACAAAAAGCAAAATAAAAAAACAGAGTTTGTTCTGATTGGCTCCGACTCACTCGTCATTCTTTAAGAGAGGACTTGTCTCAAGATTGTGATACGATGAGATCATCGATCGGCTCAGCTCTGAAAGGTGTGGAGGTTCTACCGATTAGAAGTAAGCTGTCGATTTTCACATCCTACCAACCACCCTACCAACCACTTCTATATTGCTTCAATCTTCTCCGAATTCGGTTGAGTTTCCTTTCTAAATCAGAGCTCAAGAGGTTAAGTCTACCTGATATATTTCTACGCTTGTCACTTTGCACTCCCTCAAAAACTCCATGCTGAGGCTCAGATGAGGTCCAGAATGGTGTTTGATGAGGTTTTAAACCAGCAGCTGATTTCTTACCAGTAGAGAGGTTCGCTCAGCTACATCAGTTGGCTCTGTGTCAAATTTGGCTGTGTAACCTATATGCTCCAATAAAATGTTGATTCAATGAACCACTATTAGATAATATGCTCGAGAAGAAACCGTCATTGTCGCACTTGGTAAGAATTTGCAGACTTAGGTGTCCTTCTGATATCGGACGGAGGCCATGAGCTATTCCCGAACAACCTACAAAAGCCAGACTCTTTTTGAGTTAGCTTAGAGAGGCATTTCTCCTGTTAGGCCAGAGTATTTTAAAATCGAAAAGGCCAGAAATTCTTCAATGAAACCGGAAAGGGAAACTTTTTTGGGCAGCCTGAAAATATCAGAGCATATTTGTGGGTCTTTGAAAAGCCATTACATGTGGAGAGCCTGGAAAAGCCAGAAATTTATGGGATGGTTCCAAAGAGGTAGATGAGGATATAAAGCTCGCTGCAAGATCCCATCTACAGAACATTCACAATTGGACATAGAAGAACTTACCACACCAACTCTCGAGGCAAACTCAGAGAGCTTATTCTCTATATCTTCACATATAACCTTGTTTTTCGTGAATCATTCACAAAAAACCTTTCTGCTAACATGTTCAGCTTGAAAGTGTTAATTTTGGCCTTCCTCCTTCTGGCAACTGATGTATTTGCTGCGCGAATCAATTACAGTTGCAGAAACAAAGCCATCGCCAAAGGAAACCCCGGAGCGAATGAGAACACTGCCGGGGGAAAGATCTCGGACGAGTTCGCGAATGAAGTCGTCGAGAAGATGGAAGAATGGTCGAACCATAGATTCACAGCTTTCAAAAAGGAGCCCTTGAACATGGTTTTGGTTGAAAGTGTAGAAGGGGCTGAGAACAAAGACGGAGCCCTGAAGCAGACAACAGAGATGCGAAAGATCGTAAACGGCAAGAAGCCGGTTTCAGTTAAAAGTGAACAAGGGGCCGAGAACGAGGGTGGAGCCACACAGCCGACAAGGGAGAGGCGACACATCGTATAAGGCAAGAAGCCTACATTGTGGTACTTCCCGTGAGTTTTTCACCCTCTAGCTGACGAAATATCTAATTTCAATCAGCATGCTGACCTCGTTATGGAATCCAGCCTGAAAATTCCTACTTGCATGAAGATAGGCTGAATTGCGGGTGATCTCGCTGGAAACTATCCTAGCGAGGCGGTTCACAGATAGCTATGGAGGATCCAAAGAAGCTTCCAGTTGACGTACGGGGTATGGCCCTCCACTAGAGTTTTAAGTTGGTCGACGAGAAGCGGGTTTCTATCGTTTCAGCGTTCTTTGAGAATTTAGAAAGTGTTCTACATAAGGGCGCATCCATTCGCTTTTGAGGTATAAATTCGTGAGGAGAAGACATTCGTCAGAAAGCGACATTCGTTACGAGAGACATTCTTTAGAAAATTACGCTCGTCAAAGAGGGAGGTACTTGCTGGAACAATTGCATGTCAATCCAGTGGCGATTATTGCCTACCGCTGCTTTTTGACGTTTGTCCAAACTCCGCAGCAGGCAGTTTACTATAGCCCTAAGAGACTTAACGATATGCTGTTTTGTTTCTTCCTGCCTTATCCTAGATTTTAAGACTGCGTATTCTCGATCAAAGCATCACTACTTTTGTGCTCCTTTCCAAGAAGATGTTTCCGAACGGTCTGTTTCGTCAGCTGGAGAACCCAGTACGATTCGTGGAATATTCTCTGCGGGATTACGAAGGCAAGCGCATAGAAAGCAGTGATGGAACCAGCTCGCCACATTCCCGTGACGATGATCAAGGTACTTTGCAGAATTATCAATAAGGATACGGGAACCGATTTAAACTGCTTACGGTCTAAGATACCTACTAGCGAAGCGGTTTTTCCAAGCGTAAGCAAATTTTACTACTAGACCCGTTGCAGCCTAGCTCTACAAGCCATTGGCTACCGGAGCTTAGAACTATACTGTGCTGATAGTCATGAACGTAAATTATACCTGACCTTATCTAGTTGGCAGGATGCACTGTAAGCAGGTCATTAATGCAGTCATTCGCGAGGACTTGGCAGGAGCTCGGAATTTGTATAATCATCCAGCACCAGCATGTTCATAGCCTTATTTGGTTCTTTGGAGAAAAGAAGAGATAGAAGGGTGATTATTAAAGCATCTGATTTCTAATTCCTCTCGTTCACATCATTCGATCTAATGTCTGATATAGTCTCCGCTACACTAGTCTCATCAGTTGCTTTGCTGTTACTATAAATATGGTTCGCCTCAGAACCACACTGTATAGATAGCTCTTTCTATTAAGAAGTCTTCTAGCCAGAGCTTTTTCATCTACTATTACCATGTCTCAACTACCGTTTAACACCGCGATTAAACGTACGATCCTCCAAACTCTACCAATCCCCAATCTACCAGGCTATGAGTCGCGCCTCGTCAAGCTCGAGTATCCACCTGGCACTGCTGCACCGCTCCACAACCATCCTGTCGCCGCTACAGGTATCATCCTCGAAGGAGACGTTATTTCGCAGTGGGAAGGGGGTGAAATTGAGCGCTATACAGCTGGCGACAGCTTCATCGATTTGGGAGAGAAATTGCATCTAAGGAGTGAGAACGTGAATGTAGACAAGCCGCTGGTCATGGTGTTGAGCTATGTGATAAAGGTGGGAGAGGCGAATGTGAAGATGGCTTGACATTCGCCTACCCGACAACGACAGGATGAGGACAAGCAAATTTACACATGGCAATCCTTAAAGAAATTGCAGACTGCAGGATGGTGATTGTCAGGGATGGACTCTCTTTGAGGCGGGAGCGATCATTACGCTTTGCGTCTTAGGGCCGTAATGGGTAGTCGCAGTTGATATGCCGTCGCAATGAAATAGGAGACTTGGTGTCAAACTCATCCTGTCAATACGACAGTTCATTCTATTAAAAATAAATTGATCAATATCGCCCTAACTTCGCTGTATCAGCATGTCTTTTAAACGAAGATGACAGGTTTCGAGACCAGTGCTCTCTTCGAGAGTGTGTCGTGTCTAGCGCGACTTTGCTACTTATGCTGTTACAGAAAATATTGGGGCTAATTCGCAGAGGGTGACTTACAATTAGAGACAATAATCAAGCCGGTATCTTTCATCATTGATGCGATGTCACCCGACCCTTCCACCATCGTTACGTAGTCACGGCGACTGCATGTATGTACTCATCGATCGTGGCGCATTTTAAGAAAGAAGCATTGATGCTATTTACTTTGCAGTGACAATGTGACCACCTCCTAATTACTGTCAGTATGAACGGACATCATAATAAAATAACACTCAAAAACTCCTATTCAAGCATCCATACCCAACGCTATGTACATATGGAAATCATCCTTATGAATATTGTACATTACTCCTAAATGAGTTATCCGCACCCTTCTCCAGAAGAATCTACCATTCCTTTTTGGGCGCCTGTCCTTCCTCAGCACCACTTCCATATTTTCTAACATGTTCTTTCGCCGCTCCCTTATCCTGCACGAAAGCCTCGACCTCCGGACTATCCATATGCTTGACGACATTATCTGCCTGCCATTTTTTAAAGTTGAATCCCAATCCTTCGTGACTATAGTCCTTATCGTTTGCCTGATCCTTATGATATTTCACCCGGATGAACTCTTGGTCTACGGTCTCCGGGTCCAAACTCAAGCTGACCAATGCATTAATTACCGCGGTTTTTGGGATCAATTTGAACGTCCAGGATTGTTCGTTTTTGAACTGAATCATCTCGTTATCCGAGCGTACGACTTCGTAACGTTTGTTTGTGGAGTCGGTAAATAATTTAGGCAAAGCAAACCACTGACCCGCCATTTTATATCGGTCTAGAATACGTCAACTATTCTGCTTACCCAGCTCCAGATCTATCAAAATGCGTTACCATTTGCGTATACGAACTGGTCATCATAGACACAATCGGGAGTGTAACGGCGCACTTTTTCAATGGTGGGCTTGCAAGAGTACAGGTCGATGATGTCGTCGATGAGGCGTTGGCGTGGCGGCGAAAGCGGGAGGGATTTGGAAGGGTCGGGAGTGTAGTCTTCGGACGTGGAAGTTTGCCGGGGCTCGAAGTGTTCGCCAGGGAGCGAGGGGTCTGTCGGCATGGATTGGTTGGCCATTTTGGATGAAGTTGAGAGAGTCTGGCAGACAGAGGGATCTACAGCTTTTGGGCGTGCAGTTAGCGTCTGCTGTGGATGGAAAATGAATGATTTAGTAAGAGTTTTGGGGAAATTGGACTTCAGTAGATCAAGCCGGGTTTGCTGTATCATCGGCTCAGGTTTCTGACCTGCTTAGGAGGTAGAATCCATGCTTTTTGAATGCCTTCTAGAGGCGTCGCTGGCCACGTATGCATGGCTGGCGCCTTGCACGGTGACGTCGATGATCTCTCTGCGTTTCTCGCGTTGTGAGATGGTGGTGAGCTCATGGTCTCGGAGAAGGGAGGATAATGACCCCGCCTGCTATTCTGTTGTTGGAAAGTGGCGTTTCTAGTCATGGCGGCGTGATGGGATTTGTCCAGATTCCCATGGCTCGATGCGAGATTCCGATGCAGATCGAGATGACATGGGCGGATCGTCGTAACCGGCTGTGCATGTCTCTAGCCATCGCCCCTTCATTGTTGCTTTTTATGACGAACCGATGAATCTGCCATCTCCGTCCGCAGCGTCGACAAACAACATGCGGTCTGATACCTTACATAAACCATCTGCATATGTTGAAATGAAGTATCGGGCTGAGTCGAGCTGAGATTCTGCATTGGATTTCGACGAGTCGATCATTCTCTTGGCAGAGGCCTAACGATGTGGAAACAAAGTCAATGGAATGGCATTTCCTTGTCCAAATTTCACATTCAACGTGGAGATTCAAGAGACGAGGTAGTCTCTTGTCGCTCTGACCGTTGAACCTCCTAAATTAGCTGACACTTTCCCTCACAACTTATATCTCAATCTACGAATTTGTTCTAAATGTCTCGGCTCCTTCCCGTTACTTATGAACTTGGCCAAGGGGATTGCATTCAGTGTTATTGAATATCACTGTTGAGCGTTCACGCTGTCCTTAAGAAGATCCAACTCGAACAATTGCTAGCCGCTGCTGGCTCATCCGTAATCCACACCATCTTCCATTAGTCTAACGTTTTCGTCATTGGGACCGTCCGGAGCTGCAGTCAACCAAAATACTCGAAAATTGTTCACTCCTTTTTTGCGATCGCCACCAAAGCAACCACTCATAGTACCGGCTCACCCTTGTCATTCTAGGTAATTCCACAGCGAGACCACGTCTGCTCCTTAGCATCTCGGCCTGCCTTCCGTGAGGACACGGGAACAGCTCTCGTGAAAAGTATATAAGAGGCTGGAAAGTCGCAACTGAACGAGGAAATCGACGGCTCACTGTGGATGGTTTATTATCATGGGCAATTTCCTCTACGGCGAATCACGGGGACGACCGCGGTGCACCTTCGTAACAATTAGTTATCAGAGCCATAGAAGGTTAACTTCGCTGAGCCTTGACGTGTGAAAGCAAAGTGGCATTATGATGACAATTAGGTCAAAATCCGGGCTTCTCTGCGTGTTCGAAGACTGTAGCTCAATGCTAATTCAACATCATCAAGACATGTGGCCGATATAATGCTATGCTGACTTCTGAGTGTTCAACTACTAGCGTTGGGAAGCCTGCGTGTGTGTTTCCCAAGAAAACATCAATGAATGGAAAGTCGAATGATTCAGCTTTGATGAGAGCTGTTCAGAAGTAGGGGCCCAGAAAATGGGTCCGAATCTCATGGGCCAAAAACTAGGGATGCGAGACGGGGTGGCTGAGTATTTCGAACATCTCCTATCCTCTGCAGGCCTGGGTATGTTTGATGCTTGATAGCTGCTTTAACGGTTGGAGATTGTCTGTCAGCAACGTACTGAATTCATTCGCGACGGCCGTTTGTACGGGGTGTTGTAGCCCTCGCTTTCGTTGATCACGTTGGCAAATTTGCTCTCAAGCTGTGTTGGTTGAGCAGGTTTGGGTGTCGAGTTGACCGTGGACTTGTTCGGCATAGGATGTGTCGAGTGTTAGACCGCGGCCATACTTGAAGTGTTAGCTCATTTGTTTATGGTGAATTGAGTTCCAAGGCAGGGTACAGACGGGAGTTATTAGCACCATCCGTCTCGTGGCCCTGGCTTATCGGATCAAGGCACGTGCATGGGATCCATCCAGGAACCACAACGGCCCGTGCTCCCACTGGCACCGGCGCGGGCGGCAGATTAATAGCATAACAGCCACCCTTCGTTTTATTATCCGCAAAGACAACGCCAAACTTTTCACTTGCGAGGCAACACGGGATGATTGCCGGCTAAGAGCGAAGTTAATGCAAAACCTTGGTCAAGAGATTGCGCGTAGCCGTTCAGTTTTCCAGGTGCGATGGGTCGGCGTCGTTATCAGCAAACCCTGGCTAGTCGTACTGGGGAGCTCGCTTCCAATTTCAGGATATCGTCAGACGCCTACTGACCTCTTATCTCGTGCCACAAGTGCTCAGGCTGGGGTGTCAGCCCGGCTGCTCTTGGCCAGCTGGACGAGGTGTCGGCGAAGTCGGCGAGCGCGTCGTTCCATCGTCACGCCGCTTGCCTGCTGTGAGCAGTCTTTTGGCAACGAGATATCGTGAGACTCGTCTGGCAGCTGCAAGCAGTTCTGAAAGACTGCATCTGCAGTTTTCAACGGCAAAGATGGATCTGACCAAGCACCCCTGGTAAGTTGGCGCTGCTGGCTGTGCAGACCAATCAATAATTGGTCGATTCTTGTTTCTTCCAGGACAGGGATAAGGAAACGCCTGGAGATGGTTTCGAGGAAAGGCAAGAGTCGCGTCATCCCTTCCCACAATACGGCTGCATTCCTTGCAACCTTCTCCAACCTCCCTACATTTGGAATTGACTCAACCTCAAGCTTTAGCTTCTAACCGTCGCTACCGGAATTGCCAAGACTTGCTGGCCCATAGCTGGAACGCATTAAGTGCAAGAAGTTCTCACATCCGATTCACGCCTTAGTAGCTGCAACGGCAAGACGCTCCAGCTATACTAAGCTGCAGCTTCCTTTTGTGATTCAATGATTCTGAGAAGCTTCTGACCTGCCGGATCCCTTTTGAGTTCCTGCCTGACGCTGTGGAGAAACACCGATTGACTACTCATTACGAAGCACACTCGAGTTGCATGCATCGCACCCATGGGATCGCTGAGGGGTCTGGTGGACGGCGGGACCGTTCAATAGTCAGCACCACATTCAATGGCGCCGTTGCGCAAAAAACCTCCTTCGTCATCCCCTGCTTCATCGCCAACACGTCTAACTTCGTGTACAAGTCTCACACAAATCCTTGAAGGCCCTGGCGAACACCGACATGCTCAGATGGTCTCTGCCGCCGTCCAAGAGATTGAGAAAGCAAGGAGAGCCGAAGGAAGACGACAAGAAGAAAGAGATGGGCAGCAGTCTGGCCGAACATCCTCTTCGCTTCATGCAGAGAAAGTGGCGACCGCTATACGGGAGCTTGAGAAGTCAAGAAAGTCTGCTGATGTGAAGCATGTCAATGCACTGGATTCGGGTCAGCGGTCTCGGGATACTTCGGACTCTGAACCAGGCATCTTAGACGGCGTACCTGCTTCTGTAAAATCGTCAGATATCCAGCCCGACTTGATCTCGCTTGACCAAGAAGGACGCAGTTCAGAAGCATTGCAAATAGACGGGCGGAACTACAATGAAGCCGACGAAGCACCGAAAGTGGTCATCGAGCGAGCAAGGTCTATGTCTCCGCGACGCCCGCTCCGGAATCAGTTTAGCATTGATGAGGAATCCAGCACAGAAAGCAACGGAGAAGCAAGATCATCGAGCAACAATATCGATGCCTCTGGCTTGTCCAAAGTGAAGCTAATACCAGGAAAGAAGGCAGCCCGCATCAGAAACACAGCACCTGCGGTGGTCGCCGATTCGCGACTAAGAGGAATTAGCGATGCATTTCGAACCTCAACTTCACTACCACCAAAATTCCGTCATCCTCCTAAAAGTATCAGTGATTTGGGTTTTGACTTTACGAGATACTTCAATCCGGCAGGCCATAGCCGGAGGAGTTCCATGCGCCCAGCTTCTGCATCCGTGTCGCGCAAAACCTCCGTGGTGGCTTTACCACGCTCTTACTCGGAAAAGCAGCTCCCAAGCCAACTGAAACGCACTGAAAGCCCAGATGTGCAACTCGTAAATAGTGCGGACTCAGGAAAGCCTTTTTGCCCTTTTCTGGATGACAGCTTGACTGCTCCAGGCGTTGAAGACGCTGGTCACATGTTCCCGCTGTTTGTGTCAGAAAAGGAGCTTGACGATGATATGCACATGCCAGGTGTTGATGACGATGTACGCCATAGACCGAGGTGGCGGGACCACTTCTCCAAAGACAATTTTGTGTCTACTATTGGGTTGTTCTTGATGCTGGCGGGCCTAATCTTTGTGTTCATTGCCCTTCCAGTTCTGAGTTTCTCGGGCGTATGGCTGCTGGACTATCCGTATGTAACACCGCTGGATCAGATGCCTGGGTATGGCCAGCAGCCGCAGCCAAATTCCTGGGCATGGGTCAATAATAACAAATATCCTCTCCTGCAAAATATTCGCTCCGGTCTTATTGACCCAGACACTCCCCAATCAGCCATGACCGTGCAGGGCAACGACGGAGAAGAACTCGATCTTGTCTTTAGTGACGAATTCAACGATCAAAACCGCACCTTTTATCCTGGTGATGACCCTTTCTTCTACGCCTTTGACGGCTGGTATGGAGCCACCAAAGATCTCGATTGGTACGATCCTGACGCAGTGACGACGTATGATGGCGTCCTTCAGCTCCAGCTTGACAAGTTTATTAACCATAATCTCAACTTCCGCTCTGGGATGCTGCATTCGTGGAACCAACTCTGCTTCAAAGGTGGCCGGTTTGAAGTCTCTGTCTCATTGCCTGGACCCGGTGGCATCCAGGGGCTGTGGCCAGGTGTATGGACAATGGGCAACCTTGGACGCCCCGGATATCTGGCAACCACCGACGGCATGTGGCCTTATACCTACGACTCCTGCGATGCAGGCATCACTCCAAATCAATCAGACTACGGCGGCGTGTCTGCCCTGCCCGGCCAGCGTCTCCCATCTTGTACCTGTCCAGGCGCAGACCATCCTACCCCAGGCACAGGCCGCGGCGCTCCCGAAATTGATATCCTCGAAGCCAGTGCGGATCAAGTCAGTCAAATTGGACTCATTACGCAAAGCTACCAGGTCGCGCCCTTTGATGTCTGGTGGCTTCCTGATCGTCAATATACCGAATTCCCAGACTACAATCTCAGTTTTCCAAATGGCTATGTCGGCGGCCCGTACCAGCAAGCACTCAGCTCCAACACGATGCTCAACAACTCTTGGTACGACGGTAATTTCTATCAAAAGTACGCGTTTGAATATACACCTGGTGCTGGCGAGGATGGTGAAATTACGTGGTTTGCAGCTGATCAGGTAACGTGGCACATGGACGGGCGCGCCGTGGGTCAGAACGGCAACGTCGGTCCACGTCTGGTCTCAGAGGAACCGATGAGTATAATCATCAACCTGGGCCTCAGCACAGCATGGAGCAACCTCGACTGGGCGAATCTAGCCTTTCCGACGGTGATGAGGATTGATTATGTCCGCTGGTATCAGCCAAAGGGCCAGAAGATGGTGACGTGTGATCCTCCAGGATGGGAGACAACAGAGTATATTCGGCAGCACCCGACTGCTTACAATAATCCAAATTTGACTGTGAGTTGTAGACATTAACGCATTAGCTCATCGATCTGACGTGTACTAGCTCTGGAGTGAGGCCGGATATGAACGCCCGTTGAATACCCTCATGGATGGATGTTGACGCACTACTGTTCTTGACATTCTTGTCGCTTCTGCGCTCTTGGGTAAGTATCCCGCTCTTCGATCGACACGTGAAGAACATCAAATTCTCCGCGGAGCAAGGCTTGGACTCTTCCGATACTTAATGACTATTTGGTGTCTCAAACCTCTGGACAATACATTTCTGGATGCATCCTGCAAGCGCGGCGTATCGCGCATGCCAGTTCTTGCCTCTTGGCATAACGAGATCGTTCCTCCGCAACCTTTCACCATACCCAGCCACGCACGGCTTCTCACCCGGAGTTGGAAATACACAATGGCTTGCGATTGCATTTGTTTTTCTTGTATGCATATGTCCGGTATTTATCAACGAGTGAAAGAATCCCTTGCAGCATTTGCCAACTCGTGCATACAGCGCATGGTGATGGCGTTATTAGCATATTACAAAATGTGTAAATTCTAATGCTCACTCTTTTGGTCCAGGTCGGCTTGGAATTGGACTTAGATGCAAAAGCGTTGGCTAGATTCAACTATCTAGATTTAGTCACAGAAGTGAATACTAAAGTTGTTTGAAACCTCGCAAGCTTGCCGTCCATTAATCTGAAGGTGTGGCCCAGGTTTCTTGTCGCAAAATAGGTTAAATTACGACGCCAGAATAGCGTCGAATCAAAGCTTTGCATCTTGCGAAGTCACAGGTGGCGAGCCAGGTGAAAGTGATTCTAAGAAAGCCCATGGACTAATGGGATTTTATGCGGAAAGAGACTGATTAGAGGCTGCTATACGAAACCCTGGCAGGTGAAGATGTTTCACTTGGCACGACAAAATGCACTGCCACACGACACAAATATAGTTTGCTCGAACAAGTGATGCTTAATGTTTACTGAAGAGTTAGCTTTAGGAGCTCTTCAGCTATGCAAGGCGATACAAGAAGCAGGCAATTTTTCATCCATTTTTGTCTGAAATTATAGCTAGGACAATCCAAGAACGCTTCCACATCAACGACGACGATATGTCGAAATACTCCCGAAGTGTCAGGTTGTGCGACTGCAGTGCTTACCAGGTTGCTCGCCCGGATGAGCTAGGCGTATTGATGGGTTCTTGCGAAATAACATTAGGCTTCACTCTTTGTCTCCACAAACTTTGGAACTATGGAAGGGCTTGCTGAAAAGCACCTGTGGCGTAGATGGTCGAGATGAGAGCCGCAAGGCTTGCCTCGTTTTACCGTTAGCGCTGACCCGCACTTTACCTTTACGTTTCTCGTTCGCATATGCCGTTATCTCGGTACGATTCGATAACGCCCTTTCTTTTACTTCAACAATCGTTACCAAAACTCTGATTGAGTAGCGGAAACTAAAGTCGATCACTTATCACGTTTTTCACACCCTTCGGCCGGTGAAACTAGCTTCTCGTCTAAGGCTCTAATTTCGGCCTACTATAGTCTTAGCACGAGCATGTGGCTGCTTGACACGCATACCTATCGCTTGAAAAGTTTTCCTGATGAAAGAAGGGTACCATATGCTATTCTTTCGCATCGTTGGCGAAGTGAAGAGGTTCTGTTTGCAGACATGCAAGGCACACGGTTCCCTGTTTCTATGAAGGGAGCTTTCAAAATCAGGAAGTGCTGTGATACTGCAGCTTCCAGTAGACTTGACTACGTCTGGGTCGACACATGCAACATTGATAAAAGTAGCAGCGCTGAACTCTCAGAAGCAATCAACTCGATGTATCGGTGGTACGAAAATGCTTCCGTCTGTTACGTGTACCTTGATGATGTCGACCAAGATGACTCTTCTGCATTTAAGAGGAGCACCTGGTTCACTCGGAGTTGGACATTACAAGAACTCATTGCGCCAAGACAGATATTCTTCTATGATAAGCACTGGAAATACATTGGTTCTAGAGAGTCCCTAAGTGATATCATCTCTGGAATTACAAAAGTCAATATCCGGGTGCTCCAAAAGAATAAGGATGTACGAGAGATGTCTGTTGCTCAGCGCATGTCTTGGGCCTCATCTCGCCGAGCAACTAGGGTCGAGGATACTGCGTATAGCCTCATGGGCCTCTTCGGAGTCAACATGCCTCTGCTGTATGGAGAAGGGCATAAAGCCTTTCTACGATTACAAGAAGAGATTATCAAGATCTCTGATGACCAATCCATATTTGCATGGTCGGGCGTTAAGGAAGGCTATCCCGGCCTACTGGCCCGATCTCCAGACGCCTTTCAAGCGTGCAATAACATCGTTCCCATTAGCAACAGAACAGGCGGAACATCATTCGTAATGACGAATAGGGGCCTCTCAGTCACTCTGGAGATATATCAATGGAAAATACTGGATATGTATGTTGCTCTCCTAAATTGTATGAGGAAAGAAGAATTGGGACCGCGGCATGGTCCAGATCGTGGTTATAGTCGTATAGGTATCTTCTTGCGCAGACTTGCAGAAGCCGACCAATGGGCCAGGGTCAAGGATGACAAAGAAGACCTCAGAGACAGTATGGATGACCATATGCTTGCCTGGAAGCAAGCGAATCCGATTTTTAGTCATGGATCAGCTACAGTGTCTGAAGAGGTGAGAACGTTGATGACCTACCAAGGAAATCGAAACACTGAATTCTGGGAGTGGAGGGGCTATCACATGCGGGAAATGGCTATCAAAGTTCGCCAGATGCCTTTCTTCAGCTCGCGTGAGGAGGATGCGCTTTACTGTCATACCCAGCGAACTCACGGGTTTCGAATATGCAATGAACTGCTTGTAGAAAGTTCCCGCGGGCCATTGTATAAAGAAATCTTGAGACGGTCATGTCTTGATAAGAAAACGGGAATCCTTGTGCCAAACGTACCGAGTAGGTATCCACGAAGTATAGTCAGTATTTTGGACATCTCGAGACAGCAACGCCAGATCAAATTTGTATCACTAGGATTTGATTTTGACTTCAATCCAGTCTGCTTTTTAGCAGAAGCTTCCGCAATCGACGAGAAGGATCTTTTGAAGAAGAGACTGAAAGAACTCATCCAAGAGGACGAGAAAAGACAAGAGATAGGCGCCAATGGCAGCAGTGACAAAGAATTATTCGATTTTCGTACATCACATGTCCATTTTGACTGCGAGAAGATCAACGCTTCAAGAGGTATCCTCGAACGGCTTCCAACTGATACCGTTGGATGGAACCAGATTGATGGAGACGTTGTTTTACCACACAAATTTCGTACAGGATTATGGGCGCTAAAAGGAGATTACGTCAACGGATTGAGCGTGTCTCTAAAAGGACCCAAGTATAGAGTTGAGTTCAAGAGAGTTGTTTCTTCGGGTCATGCAATATGGGATTTCAATCTAGAAAGAGTATCCACCGGCCCTTTAGCAATGCATTGGGGAAGTTTTGGCTAGAAGATTTGTGACCAGCTCAGAATTCTTGATGAATGGACGAACGTCAACAGAAAGACTAGAAAAGACCGTCGAAATGAATAGCAACAGATTTCCTAAAAATCGTCTCTTTTGGCTGTGTTCTTTCCGACCTCAGCCATGCTGTGTGTTTGTCCCTGTAGGAGGGCTGAGATATCTTCACCGGGTGTCTGACAGACATTCATGAACTTGAGAGGCACGAAATCAGCAATACTTGCTTGTTAACACTTGTTATATAAAGTTTCTTCCTCTGAGAGCTTCGCTTATGATATTACAAACAATCTAGTCACGTAAAGGAAGTACAGGGAATTTCCAGGGAAGCAGGGGACAAGATTTGACAAGACGCTGCTTGCAATCGCATGAGCGCATAATTTGGATATGGTCGTCAGCTTTTATCCTTGGTGGCCGCTAGATATCGGCTGGGTCACATATCAATTACTCGCACGAGTTACAGTATCAGATTCTACGAGTATTCGGGTTAAGTTGGGCTGGCAATAAGTTCCATGCAACGAAAAGGCGATCGAGACCCTTGCAGTCACACTCCGCCATTTCTCGCCAAATCCCAGCCCTTTGATAGCTAAAAACTCAAGAACTCTCTATAGTAACTGTATAAGATTTTATATCCTAAGTATACTTAAGGCTCTTGAGGTCACATTAAATTTTCTTTATTTTTCTGATTACTTTTATCAACTTAGGACGGTATTAAAACTGTATGTTTTTGTCCCCACTAAATTTTGGTGGGGTATACAACTTTTTCTTAGTACTGTATAAATCGGATCATGACTTTACATTGAGGTTGTTCTGAACCCGTTCAAGCTGACCTCTTAAAGGCTGGAACGGCCATTTGGTACTTCGGGATCGACCTAAGATTCCAAGTCCACAATTCAGAACATCTGTGTTGCTGCCATGGTCTACCGATACATGTAATGGAGCATATAAGCCAACATAACTTTGAGCAGGAGTGGTGTCACTTTTGCACCGTCAACATGTCTTGGGTTCGTCAGTACAATCCGAAACCAGATGTGCAGCATACAAAGCTTACCTGCGTGAGAGGAGCTTGATAATTCTGATGGTTGTGTCGCAGGCTTGCATTTTAGGCTGGAATACTTTGCTTACTGCATGACATGCGCTACTTGTATGGGTACCTTCAACACCAACTCTTTGCTACTGGCTTACCCATTGGTATATTAGGCCGACTGGAAATCGTAGGATCCCCGCACTATGTGCTCCATACTCATAAGACCCGCCTGATCCGCAAGGAAGTTTTTGATCAGAGTAGCATAAGCATTAAACCAAACTCGGAGAGATTTGCGAAGAGTTCATCAAGACCTAACGCAGGCAAGTTAATTTCGTCAGCCTTGCCTAATGAAATTCGATACTGATAGACCGCCTTTCCATTAACTCACCGGCGTAGATGACCGCTTCATGCCTATTGAGCATAGCCACTTGACAGCTATTATCGGTTTCTCGCATCGCATGAACTATGCAGGCAGGGGACCACACGCAACCCGAATGAAGCAGCTTACATTTGCTTGGAGCCTTGTTCCTTAAACATGGTCGCATGGGTTGACAACTCTAATTGTCGTACAAGCGGGCTTCATCCTTATCCTCGCCACGGCATTTTGCGTCCTTCCGAAGGAGTATCCAGTGTCGCCATTTCAATCTGTTGCCTGTTCCATATCTGAAATGAGCACATACGAGCTGAAGCAGCGAGGAATTTTGACCGTGCGAGATGGTAGTCAAAACGAGGCAACACCTTCACAGCAAGATCGCGATGAAGCGACGATGGCGAAATTCGGCAAGAAGCAGCAACTAAGGGTGATCTAGCTCTTGAGCTATCTGCGTACACAATGGCTGGGCACTGATCAAGAACGAGGTAGCGACAATTCAAGCCATGGTCCTCGGTTGGTCTCACATGCGGATTGATGCTCACATGGGAAGCCGTCCTCTTGTAAGTGATGTTCTTTTCAATTTATAACATGCAGATACTCAGCGAAAACAGCAATCTCACCCTTGGTCTAACGAATGGCGGGCCCGCGGGTTTGATATATGGCTTTTTGGCTTCGTGGTTGGGAGCGGCACTTCAGTCTCTTGTTATGGCAGAAATGGCTTCCATGTAAGTCGTACCGCTTCGCGTGCTCCTCTTGTTTTAAAATAAATGCTTCTCATTTTCTGGCAATGCTAAACGCCTTGTACACCGCCTTCAAGGAAACGAAGACTGACGCAAATGAAAAGGATACCGCTCGCAGGCGGACCCTTCAACTGGGTTGCCATATTAGCGCGTCCCAGCTATCGTAAGTTCTTGAGCTACTTTGCTGGATGGCTTACTGTCATTGCCTGGCAGGGCTTTGTTGCGGAAGTCTGTTATACATGCGGACTTTCCATTCAAAGTCTTCTCATCCTTAATCAACCCACATATGTACCGCACCAATGGCATGTTACTCTACTTTTCTATGCAGTCATCGTGTTTGGTGTATTGACCAACACCATATTCGGCCATCTCCTGCCACGGCTGGAAACTTTGATGTTAATATTCTATATTGCGGGTTTCTTTGGCGTGCTTATTCCACTGGTTTATCTCGCACCCCACAAGTCTGCTAAGGAGGTCTTTACCGTATTTCAGGACGGTGGACAGTGGAGCTCGACGGGGCTCTCCTTTATGGCAGGCTGGATAAGTTGCGTGTCATGTTTCATTGGTTCGTTTTACCTTTCAAGTGTTGCTCGGGGTACTAATTGCTGTCAGGCAACGATGGTGCAGACCACATCGGTTCGCGCGTCCTATGCCTTGCACCCTACCTACTCACTGACATGACTTTTCTTGCAGCCGAAGAAACCCAGGATGCTCAAAAAGTGTTACCTTTCAGCATGTGGTTCTCGATCATTCTCAACGGGACCCTAGGTTTCTCCATGATGGTTGCAATCTTGTTTTGTATGGGTAGTCTTACAGACCCTGCCTTGAATGAAACCAACTTCCCATACATGGCAGTTCTTACTGAAGCCCTGGGGTCTAAAGGAGGGGGCTTAGCACTGGTAATGCATTCTTCTTTCCCAGACAGTCACTACTGACTCGGTCCAGTGCATCATCATCACCGCCGTTAACATCTTTTCAATAAGCAGTGTGCTTGCAACAGGCTCTCGCATGCTATGGGCTTTCTCCCGAGAGAACGGATTACCATTCTCTAGCTTCATTGTAAAGGTTCGTACCTTACTTAGCCTTGATGCACGAGCTTGCTGCGGGTAGCTGAGCCACTGTAGGTTGATCCAAGGACTCGACTTCCCCTTAATGCAATTGTCGTCACCGTTGTTGTGAACCTTGTGTTGGCACTGATCAGCATTGGTTCGCATGCAGCTTTTGAAGCATTTATCTCTGTCGTTGTTGTGGCTTATTTCTCGTCATTCCTTCTGACCGGTGGTGTTATGCTCCACAGAAGGTTCACAATCAAGAGCAGCGAAATCCCCTGGGGTCCATTCAAGCTTGGAAGGGCCGGCGTTCCAATAACTTTATTCGCGATGGCGTATACTATTGTTGCGCTTTTCTTCTCGCTCTGGCCCGCGACCCCGCACCCCTCAGCTAGCGGGATGAATTACAGCGTGGCTCTTTTTGGAGCAGCAGTCTTCTTCAGCCTCTTCTTCTGGTTGTTCTGGGGTCGAAAGGTTTACGTTGGGCCTATATGGGAATTTCAAGGCGACGGTGAATATGTGAGGGCAAATTAGGTTGTTCGTGCTCCTAGCCTCTTCAATAAGAGAATGTCAATACCGAGAAGTCGTCTGCATGAGACTGCCTGGTAGTCATGGAATGTTTCTTTACAGCTTTGGCAACGGAAATTGGTCGTTGCATCAACTGTCTCCCAGCATCTTAGCTGTGCCTCAACGTGTTAGTGTCAACATTCGAAGACGACAACCTCGGCATCAATACCTTGGTTCTCGAGACTGCGGTGGTAAAATGCATACAACCTCATACTTGGAGCGCGACGAAAGGCTGGGCTTCGATTTGTCGAATGCTAAAGGGCATTTCAGGAAGAATTGTTGGACACAGCGGTGTTCGCGGAACGCATGGCCAGGTGTGCTCGATAGACTTGCCCTAAGAAGTAGCTTTGAATGGAGTGCGTGAGGGAGTATACATGGCTACAGCTTGGAGGTTACTCGTACGACGTCAGGTGGGACTGGAGAATGATGCAGCAGAAGGCTGAACCGTAAGAAAACTTGTTGGGACACAGAGTGGAGAACGGTGTTTTGAACAATGGAAAGCTCTTTTGTCACTTAGCCCGACTGCATAGGTTGGCCAAAGCAAGCAATTCGAATGCACCTCCACACGAAGTTTCCGTATGCGCAGATCAACCCGCGTATTTGTACCACTCCATCCAATGATTCCGAAGCCCGGTGAAGTGTCACCTAGGTATGTATCCGATCATCGAAAACGGTAGAGGATCTAGAGGCAGAGCAACATGAAGAACTGTCGAAAGGATACACTCTTCAGGAGCAGTAATGAAAGGCTAGAAGGCAAGGCATGTCTTGATGTTGAAGCAATATCTAGACTAGCTTTTGCGACGCGATGGAGCTCGAATCATTGCCGCTGAAACTTGATAAGTACCCGAGGATGGTCGACTGAACTCGAGCGAGAAGTAAGATGATATAGCCCAAAGCAGCATTCACGTTCTTGGCAAGTGTTGAAGCTTGTCAGCTCGAGGGCTGCTGGATCTGAGCTTTGGATGTATCAGGACTCAGACGTCGAGAGCGCGAGGCATATACGCTAAACCTTTTTCAAACTAGGCAGCAACGCTCATTGTCCGTTACGATGATGTCAGCGACGTCAACAACATTTTCACCTCTGACAAACTTTACGGGTCCCCAGCTGCATGCAACCCCAGAATACAACCGAAACGACGAAGTCCGACAAGAGCTTTTAGGATGTCATTCGGAACGAGGCTGTGCTAGTGTAGATAGTATCTACGGAAGTAAAGGGGCTGTGCGTTTCTTTCAAAGCAGGCTGCGGTCGACTCAGGCTATTTGTCAAGAAAAGGATTGGTCTTGTCAGAGAATCACAGTGCCGTCGGAAAAACCGTGTGGCCCACATGCAGCAGGCAATGGTTTTGTCTTGGTTGGGTCCATGGATGGCAAGATCTCCGATCGCACAAGGATGCAGAAGGAGACTCTACACTTTATGCGTTACTGACATGATTATCGATGTGCAATGCATATCGAAAAGACAATTTCCTCAGTGATTCCAGCAATCTTGCGATATCGCGATCGAATGAAAAGCTAGGTATGCAGGAAGATGATCGCCAGGCGCACTGACATGCCTCAAGCTAAAACCGCTCATTTTCTTCGGAGATCCTTTATCTTACGTCTAATCAAGTATCATATGGACAGTGGGATTTGACATGGTTTCATTCATCAACCTCATCGTTCCGACTGTAGTCACTCAATCGAAAGCAGATTTACTATACCACAGCAAGCGCTCTAGTATCGCCATGCGAGCCTCGGCGCCTGGTTGCTTGTACGTTGAGACCGAAAGTCAATGCTTGATATACCTCTTCTTGTATTTACCAAAGTCTCCGAGATTTGGTTGGTGCAAGCGGGGCATCGCCAAAAGTTCATAGGTAACAGACGAGATCGATCTGTCGAACTGACAGTATTTCGCCTCTTTAGCTAACAAAACTTTCTCGTAATGATGCAGATGACTCTAGTTTCCTTTAGCAGATACCTGCAGCCACCAGCTTCGAGCCCTTTTTCAAGCTTGGCGGCTAAGAGGAACTGTTGGCCCTCCAGATTTTCGGTCTACAAGTCTTAGCCATATGCCACTTTGATAGTATAAAGACGCTTTTCGGCTCGTCTTATTCGTACCTCCCGTCGGAACACATTTGGCAATGCAACCAGGCTCGTGCTGAATGTCGACTTTGGATGTTTCTTTTCTCTCTCTTTCTTATGGTCAGTCCCGTCTGGCTTTCAGCACATACCATTCATTAGAATGTGAAGGCTACGTTCCGATCTTGTGCATGCCAAGGTTGTAGAGTGAACAACGGTTTCACTGATTGGGCTATGCTTGCTTTGTCGTTGCAACACTAGATGTTCGGACGGACATGGCCGGATGCGGAAAACAAAGAGAACTTTAACAAAGACGTCTGAGCTGACCTCGGCTACCTCCCATCGTCGAGGCTCAGCACGATCCTTTAGCTGCTCTGTTCAGACTGATAATGGCTAAAGGAGTCTCGATCTTGACGATACGCTCTAGCAATATCGAATCGCACAGGGAAAATGCTCGCTACCGACTTCATGGTGCCGCTTGCAGTCTATATTCGGAGTCATGACTAGATAACAGCTTCGATGCTCTGCAATGATTTGTAAGTTCACGCAGTGAGTAACAGCCTCCTCCTCGGTAGGCCAGCTATGAGAATCCATGGGCCAAAAAAAAAAAACAAAGACTGTCAAGAGGTGATACTGCAATGATCGGCGAAAATCTCATGACTGGGAGATAAAAGCAACCGTACAGTGGCTTCACTAGGCCGGAGGCTTTGCGATTGGTTTCTTCTTCGCTTTCGTATGATATATTTGTGAGGGATCTGCAAACTAGTTTAAAATGATATGCTGTTCTCATTTCCAGTATTTCACATTTCATAGTTTGCGACAATCTGCAACTATGTTGGGCCTTCAGCTATATGTCTTTCTATCTTCTCTTAATTTAGTTCTGTCAACAACCCCATCCCAGTGGCGGAATCGCACAATCTACCAAGTCGTTACTGATCGATTTGCTCGGACCGATGGCAGCATCTCTGCAACATGCAATACGGGCGATAGAGTTTACTGTGGGGGGACTTGGAGAGGCCTCATACAGCATCTTGAATATATCAAGGGTATGGGATTTGATGCCGTCTGGATCTCTCCGATCACCTTCCAGCTACAGGGAGATACTATGTGGGGAGAGTCATATGCAGGATATTGGCAGCAAAATCTTTACCAGGTGAACAGCAATTTTGGCACAGCGTCAGATCTGAAAGCGCTGTCGTCAGCTCTTCATACTCAGGGAATGGTGAGTACCCAGCCTCCAATTAATAAGGCCCAAGTACTTATCAATGACAGTATCTCATGGTTGATATTGTTGTCAATCATAACGCCTGGAACGGCCCTCCGTCCTCAATAAATTACACTGCTTTTTATCCTTTCAATAGTCAATCAGATTATCACCAATTCTGTGAAGTCGATTATTCCAATGCCACCAGCACTCAAGATTGCTGGCTCGGCGACACGAATGTTCCCCTTCCTGACCTGAAGACTGAAAGCTCCACTGTCGTTGGCGGGTATCAAACGTGGATCAACCAGTTGATGAGCAATTACTCGATCGACGGACTTCGTCTTGACACAGTTCTTGAGGTTGATCAAGCATTTTGGTCACCATTTTCCCAAGCAGCTGGCACCCCATACATGGTTGGCGAAGTCTTTGATGGCGACGTTGGCACCGTCTGCAATTACCAAAACTACATTCCTGGCGTGCTCAATTACCCTACTTATTTCCCCCTCATCGCCGCTTTTCAATCGTCTTCGGGAAACATCGGTGCCCTTGTGGCCACCATCAATTCCCTAAAATCAACTTGCCAAAGTCCCTCGTTGCTAGGCTCGTTCTCCGAGAATGCTGACGTCCCTCGCTTCGCTCAACTCAATCCAGACTTTGCCGCAGCGCAAAATGTGATATCGTTCACTCTCCTCGCTGACGGCATTCCAATTCTCTATCAGGGCCAGGAGCAGCATTACGCCTCAGTCGGTGGGTCTGGCGATCCCTTTAACCGCGAAGCACTTTGGTTTAGCCAGTACAACCAAAAGGCACCGCTCTACAGCTTGGTGCAACTGCTACTGGAGCTACGGAAATGGGCAATCTCTGCGGACCAAAACTATCTGGATTACAATGGATGGCCAATCTACAATGATACGCATACGTTGGCCATGCGAAAAGGCTTTCCAGGGAAGCAAGTCCTGGCGATCTTGACAAACGTAGGAAGCCAGGGGACTAACTACTCGGTGGAGCTGGGGGCATCTTATACTGCTGCGACCGCGGGACAGCAATGGATGGATACACTGGCTTGTGGAAATGTGACAGCGGATAGTCAGGGCAATATCAATGTCACAATCGCTGGAGGAGCTCCAAGGATACTGTTCCCGAGGACCGCTCTCAAGAACAGTGGAATCTGCGGACTATGACACAAAACTCCTACCGGCCTGGACTGCTTATTTTGTTGCGCTGATCTTAGGTGTCTGCCTGCGCACCGGCCGCGATGGTTTCTCAATAATCTATCGAGCTCTTGCTTTAGTTGGACAGGACACTCTTTAAAACAGCTTTTCTCATGCTTGCACAAGCGAGCCTTGAGTTCAATCTTTGTAAATGTAGAGCTCCGTGTCCGAGCGATTGAAAACACACCCTTCCGTCTCAGGAGGCGCGTCTTTTGGCATCAAGGTCCCAGCAAATCTTGCCCATTCTCGGCCTAGAGCCTTGAAGGTATCAATACAGATGTTGCACGAGCTGATCGTCATCAGAAGTCATTTCAAAATCCCAATTTTTGGGTTATCGCTGTCCCCCTTTCCTATCGCTTCAAGCAACTGCCGACCCGAATATGTCGACCACAACATTATGCTACTACTCCAAAGTGTAAAACTAGACTTGAGCAACCCTCTTCTAGTTCTTGTATTGTTTTTTTTATTTCTATTTTTTTTGAAAGTTTCAGCTTTCGTCCTTTGCATACAAAACTATTCGTCTCATACAAGCCACCCCTGCTGCCATTCTTCCGCCCAATCCCTCAAGACTTATTGGCTCTATTGGCCTGTGACTGCGAAGGTAGGCTTTCCTAGCCAAGGGTCTCCAAATGAGTCCAAGAGTTTGCGCAAATTCGAAAAAAAGTTTTTTGTCCAAAAATATTTCTCGAAATTATCCTCGAGGTCGGAGCCACTGGGATCGGAATATGACGTCATCAAAATATTCTACTTTGGACAAAACCTCGGCCACAGCGCTAGACACATGTGACGGAAGGTTCACATTGAAGTTGGGAAACTTTAGAGACGAAACGGATTTTCCGTGGATCGTTTACTTCTAGCACTACTTCACGAATACTCAAAAACAGAGTTTCATCTGCCCTGAACTGCCAAACCCATATAACACCATATCCCACTCTTCAATAATCAAACCGATCCGGCAATACAACTGGCGCCAGCAAACTCCACGCATAAATTCCATAGCAGACCCACGCGCTTACAATCTTCACCCAACTTGCCCAGTACGTTCTTCCGACAGGCACAAAATCTTCTCCTTTTCCACCTTCAAAGTTCATAGTCAGCAGCGTCGCTACCCAGGCGCATGCCAACAAGAAGATAACGTGGAAGACACTGTAGTTATATTGCGTCACCGTACGTTCATCATCACGTGGGTTCTTCGAGTCGCTTTCATCCTCGTCTTCATCATCCGACTCGTCCAGCTCAGAGGCGAGCAGGGCGCCTGACTCGACCGCAGCTCGTAACGCTTCAGCACGGATCTCACGGCGCGACGACGGCTGTTGGCTCACCAGGCCGTGTTCAGCGGCCATAAAGTCATCCTGGGCAAGCTGGGCATAAGCCGAGCCGCGGCCGCCGAAGGCGAGGCCGTAGGTAGCGGCGCGAGTGGTGGTGTAGGCAACGGTGAGGAAAGTCACAATCGCACCAAGGATGATTGTGGCCTTGCGGGTGCCGCGGGCGCGGACAAGCGGGTTGCAGTGCTGGTCGTCGGGCTCCATGGCGACTGCGGAAAGGGTGAGATAGGTGCAGTAGATGGCAACCATGGCGGACTGGGCGAGACCGGCACGGGAGTTGGTTTCTTGGATCGCTGGATGAACAGAGAGGATGGAGGTGGCGAGGAGGAGGATGAGGTTGATACTGATGGCAGCTTGATTCATGCCGCAGCCACTGTGAGCGAAGAAGATGTACATCACGATGGTGCCGGCGAGGGAGCCGAGGTACATGCTCAGCGTTGAGGTGATGAGCAGACCGCGCCAAACTTTTGAGTCGTGGTATTCAATCTTTTCAAGACAGTATTCGGCCCAAGTGTGTGCAAGGTCGACGAGGAGGATCAGACCGAGAAGTAAGAAGAGGATTGCGCCGGTGTAGGCAATGGTACTTGCCCAGGTGAGGAAGAATCCATCCGGAATAAAAAAGCTAACGACGATGAGAGCGATCCATGCAATCAGCTTGGGTCCCCAGAATCCGTTTTGGATCGGCGCTCTTCCGTCTTTAGATGATCGAACACCCAGTAATATTATGGCCATGATTGCATGAAAGACGCCTAGGGCAAAGTTGATACGATGGACCGCAACGAAACCGTAGCATTGGTGACCGGCGCACGTCACTGGCATGTAGTCGAGCGTGAGGTGCTCCAGTTTACGAACCGCCCAGTCCGTAAGCATGATCCATGAGAGTATCGAGTTCACAAGTAGTATGAGGGCGTAGGCGATGCGGGTTGCCATACTGTATACAAACGATCAGCAACAGTGACAGCAGGAAGAATAAGTCTATGCGCACCTATTCTGACATTTTCCGCACGCACTGCAGACTGCTGAGCAGGTTGCAGCGCCGCAGCAGCTCAAGGCAAATGTGCCAATCTGGGGCTAATGTTAGCCAGGCCATGCCTTAGTCGCATTGAAGAGAAGCACAGCACTTACTGTGCCCAGGCTGGGCACAGCCAGCATCGGTATGGATAGAAGAGCGCCCATAATTGTGATGATCAAAGATGTTGGGAGGAAGTGCTTGTGTCTCGTGCTTCGAAAAGGTGAACGTCAGTTGCAGCATCCTGTGACTGGCGCCGCTACGACTGTTGTAGTTAGCAGCGGCAAGGTACCCGGGACCCGTTATCGATGATGAGAATCGCGGGAAATCCGATGGTACCATCGCCGTTAAGTACCTGACCTGCGCATTGATTGAGATGATAACAACACAGTCCCGCGAACCTCAACAGCAATCCAATGCCATTTTTGTCATCCCTGCGGCTTGAACATTAGTTTCCTCAGCATATGCTCTCCACTTTCTATTGCTCTCTGGAAATTTCCGGCCCGAATCACGCTTTCCTACCTACCTTACCTACCTTATCAAGTCGTTTCGGCAACCTAGACTAGACAGTTGATCTCGATCCTCTTATCCGCCAAAATCCTCATTCAATGACATAGCGCATCAGCTATATCAAGTGCCTCGCTGCACTAATCCCATCATGCGCGATTCCGCACTGTATTCCGCGCGGATAGCTTCTGTCGTCGGCGCTACAGCCATTGCCCTGGCCTGTGGCACAAATGTATGGGTTTCTACACATACCAATGGTATCAATAGCATTAGCTAACAGTAAGATCAGTATGCTTACTCTGCGTGGGGCCCATCCTTTGCAGAGAGGTTGAAGCTTTCGGCCACGCAGCAAAACATCGTTGGGGCGTCGGCAAATATTGGCATGTACTTGACGGGAATACCAGTTGGATTCATAACAGACCTGAGAGGCCCAAGACCAATGATCCTTTTTGGCGCGCTATGTCTTGGATCAGGATACTTCCCGTTGAGGCAAGCATACATCAATGGTCCAGGGTCGATACCTGTTGGATTGATGTGTGTACTTGCATTCTTGACCGGCATGGGTAGCTGCTCCGCCTTCACGGCCGCAATCAAAACAGGTATTTGGACTCACAGCTGTTGCATGTCTGATGAGCTAAGATTCTCCAGCTGGGGTCAACTGGCCCAGCCATCGAGGCACTGCAACCGCATTTCCTCTTTCTGGCTTCGGTCTCAGCGCTTTCTTTTTCACTACACTTTCCGATCTTGCTTTTCCTGATGATACGAGCGGATATCTGTTGATACTTGCGATCGGAACAACTGTTCTTGTCCTCGTGTCTTTACCTTTCATGCGTATACTGCCGACATCGCCCTACATGGCTGTATCTCCAGACGATGAAGGTGATCGGAGAGATTCTAACCAGCTCCATCGTCCCAAATCGGCTCCTCGGTTAGGATCAAGTGCAGAAAACAGTAAGTACCCCATATTCAATCCATAACTGAATGGCTGCCCAAAGATCTATACAGATCAAGAGGTTCAATCTGGCCGGCGAGATGACGACGAAATGTCATCCCTCCTGAGCTCGTCCTCTGGACCTGGCGATATCACCGCGCGTCAAGAATTGTCGCAGAAACAAGACCCTAGCTCACACCATACAGACATCACAGGACTGGCACTCTTTTCCCAATTCAAATTTTGGCAATTATTTCTAATGATGGCCCTACTCGCCGGCGTTGGCCTTATGACAATCAAGTAAGCTCTCTCTTCTTTACGCCAAGTGCTTTACATGATTGACGCATGTGTAGTAATATTGGCAACGATGCCCGCGCCCTTTGGAGTCACTACGACGATAGTGTCTCCCATAACTTCATCCAGGAGCGCCAGCTCATGCATGTTTCCATCCTCTCCGTTGCTAGCTTCAGTGGTCGCCTCCTCTCCGGTATTGGCTCCGACTTCGTCGTTAAAACCCTACGCTCCTCACGCTTCTGGAACCTGCTCATCTCCTCATGCACCTTTACTTGCGCCCAGGTTGCTGCACTACAGATAATCAATCCCCACTCCCTTTGGCTATTGTCAAGCCTGACGGGTCTGGCTTATGGAGCGCTATTTGGGGTGTTTCCGGCGTTGGTGGCTGATGCCTTTGGCCCGAGTGGGCTGGCATTCAACTGGGGCGCGATGACGATGGCGCCGGTTATTAGTGCAAACATATTCAACATTTTATACGGATCAATTTATGACGAGCATAGCGTTGATCCAGGAGAGAAGCTGGGAGGTAAGGAAGTTGGGAAGATTTGTGGAGAAGGCAGGGAATGCTACAGAGGAGCCTACTGGATCACGCTGGCAGCGAGCTTGGTTGGAGTATTGGTCAGCTTGTGGTCGATACGGCATGAGAGCGTAAGGAAAAGACAAGAAATGAAAGTGGAGAGCAACAGAGACGCGTAATCAGACGGTATGACTCAAGCAATATCCGGCGTTTTGTGGTACAAATATAGATGTTGGGTATCTTTCATGCATTCTGCAGGACAGAGCAGCTGCCGACTTCCGCGTCACGTGCGTGTATTGAATCCCGTTCAACTGATTTGAAAAATACCTGGCATGTGGATATCAGAAAAGGCTGGTTTGGAACCTCCATTGTTCTTAGTACTATATCCTCATAACGTCCGCAAACAAATCGGGGAGATCCTCAAATAGAATGCAGTTCTACTTTCTTCTGTATATATGAACTATAATCCATCAGAGGCAGAATCTAATTGAAGGGTCCCCGGTTTCGCGCACAGCTTTTGTCGCCACCAGCATGCTTTACCTCAGGTAAGCTTTCTGGTATCCAGGGCTCATCATTACTGTAGGTATTAAACAAGGTACGGTACTAAATTTGTGACCGTTTCGGCGAGACTTGCGAAACTCGGGCCGGGATCGCTGATGACCCAATTCGCCACACCTGACGCCTCAGCTATGTTCTGCAAAATGTTTGCGGCAAGAGCGAGATACCTAGCTTTATCGACAACGGCTAGTCGGCATTAGGTACATTATGATGTGGGTTCTTCGGTAGCTTTCGGCATCACCGTCATGCAAAGTCTTCTCATCGGTTTTATTGCAGCTTCACCGTGGCTTTACAAGAGGCCGACTTCCGATCAAAATGGAGATGAGATAAATAGTCCATGGTTTCTGTTCTTCTAGTTCAGTCTCAGCCTTGTCAAGTTGGATTGATTTTCTTGCACTAATTGGCAATCCTTGTTCGCAACCTCACTGAATGTCATAAACATTGGCCATTAACGCATCCAGATGGCAGAGAAAGAAAAATCGAGCAAAGAAGGCGTCGACGACGGACCAAAGCTACAGGTACGCAATGACTCCTTTGCTCTGCTTTTTCCTCCAATGTCGAGGAGTTATCTTACCAATGCATCAAAGACCAATCACCACTTTTCCTCCACGATCGAGCTTTGCCACTGTTTTGCGATATATGCACGATACTCACTCCTTTCCTTTGGTGCTAGAACGAGGCGAGGGACCGCCACAATTTAGATCTTACCCTCTCCCCCTCATCTTCTGTATCATCTACCTCATCGCCAAATTCTTCTGTATCATCTACCTCATCGCCAAATACGCCGGTGCGACATCATCAGCATGACACCATGGATCCTGCATTCCAATCAATATCAAGACCTTCCAATCCCAGTCACGACCTGGAAAAAGCCGAAACCACAGCTACGCAGCCGACAAACTTGAGCCGCGTGCAAACTGCCCTCTCCACCATCCGTTCCCGCCGTCCGTTCCCGCCCTTTACTCACCCACTCACTCACACCAAAACCAGCGCCGACGTCATTGTCGACTTTGACGGGCCTGACGACCCCTATCGTCCGCTAAACTGGCCCTTTCGGAAGAAGGTCATCACCACCCTGCTGTACGGCCTCACTACCATGGGGGCCACCTGGGCATCGTCTGTGTACTCGCCTGCAGTAGGGCAAGTCTCACAAGACTTTCATGTTGGCACCGAGGTCAGCGAGCTAGGCATTTCGCTGTTGCTCTTCGGCTTCGGGCTGGGCCCGCTGGTCTGGGCGCCATTGAGCGAGCTGTATGGCCGGAAAGTTGCTGTCCTAACTCCGTATTTCTTGGCAGCGATTTTTAGCTTTGCGACGGCGACGGCCAAAGACATCCAAACGGTGCTCATCACGCGGTTCTTCGCCGGCATTTTTGGTAGCGCCCCTGTGACCAATACGGGCGGTGTACTCGCGGACATTTGGTCGCCGGAGCAGCGCGCCGCCGCAATCGTGGCTTATGCTTTGGCAGTCGTAGGCGGGCCGACGCTGGGGCCAATCGTCGGATCCGCTGTGGTGCAGTCGTATCTACGGTGGCGATGGACCGAGTACTTGACGGGGATTTTGATGATGTCTATTTTGCTCTTGGATGTCATTTTCCTGGATGAGTCGTACCCGCCCATGTTGCTTGTCGTCAAGGCGCGTCGACTCAGGCACGAGAGCGGAAATTGGGCTTTGCATGCCAAGCACGAAGAGTGGGACTTCAGTCTCAAGGAGCTCGCGAACAAGTATCTTATTCGCCCATTCCAGATGCTGACAACGCCGATCTGCCTCCTCGTTGCCTTGTACAGCTCTTTCGTCTACGGTATCCTATACGGGAATCTCGCCTCTTTCCCCATTGAGTTCCAGGAGGAGCGCGGCTGGAACCCACTTGTGGGATCTCTTCCGTTCTTGGCTCTGTTGATTGGTATTCTCTTCGGGGCGGGTGCAAACCTCTTGAACCAGCGATTCTATGTCAAAAAGTTCAAGGCAAACAATGGACGACCAGTCCCGGAAGCACGACTTCCCCCGATGATGTTCGGATCAATCTTCTTCGCGGCAGGGCTTTTCATCTTTGGCTGGACTTCCAACCGCGACATCATTTGGGTTGCCCCCTGCATCGGCGCTATTCTCTTGGGCTTTGGTTTCTTCACCATCTTCCAGGCCGCAATCAACTATCTTATCGACACATTTCAGAGATATTCGGCATCTGCCGTCGCAGCAAACACATTTCTGCGCTCAGCTTTTGCCGGCGCATTTCCCTTGTTCGTAAATCCCATGTTTCACAATTTGGGTATTCCGTGGGCCTCAAGCTTGCTTGGATTCATCAGTGCTGTTCTGATTCCGATCCCGTTTCTGTTCTATATTTATGGAAGGAGAATAAGGGCCAAGGGCATCTGGAGTAGGGAGTCCACACTCTGAAAAGTCTGATTAAGTTCTGAAGATGCTTTGCAGCATTGTTCTACAAAGACCCAATGAGCTTCATTGTACATAGGTATGAACACAACCATAATGGGTACGGACAATGAGTGATGCATCGTCCGTCATGCATTGGACGAATAATTGGCGTACGCAGGTTGAGACGAGCAATGTTCTGTTAGAAGATAGACGCATTCCATAGAATTTTACCAGTCGTGTGCTGTTTCGCAGCGCTGCTTGACTTCGATGCAAGTTCATAACTCACACTAAAGAAATCCGGTTAGAATTGCAAGTTTTCGTGGGTTTGAAATGCAAAGTCTAACAGTTTCAACAACTGCTAGAAGTAATCAACTTCGCTCTACGACACCGTCAGCACGGGTCTCTGAGGTTTAAGAGTGGCTTCTTTGTAAACCGTGTAGAACAGCATCATGCGCACAGGCTTTCGGAGAAGTTTTTTTTCCTTAAACGTAAACGCACCTACGCTTCGATTTGGCTGTGTTGGGGTTGCGACATGAGGCCACCGTTAGGGGCCAATAAAAGCCATGTCGGCCATTCCCTTGGTAGGTCAGATTGAGGAGGCCCCCATCTCAACTTGCATGTAAACCGATGTTTCAATCTCAGTAGATCAGCTGGATCAGAAGCTATGATTCTGGTGGTGACTCTGCAACCTACATTTCCCTAAGGTAGGTGAAGTTACGGTTCGTATGAATTTTTGACGCGGACATTTCTTCTTCCAATCCTAATATGAGGCAGGTATGATGTCATCTTTGGGAAGCGCACGTGATAAGCTGTTTTGGCCCCTCTTTCACCTTGGGTACTTATTTGTCGGGAAGATATTAGCAAGATCGCACTGGTGAATGGAAAAGCGACGCCACTTGAGACAGGAGTCAGAGGAGAATACACTCTGTATTTTACTTAAATGCTGTTCTTCCACCTCAATGTCGTTCAAGTATGTTGCACAGGCTCACTCTCCAGGCATCTTTCTTTGGAATAAAAGTTCTTACAATGTCTCCAACACGAAGGATAATAAAAGAAAGACATTTTCTTCTTCTAATATGCTAGAAGAATGAGTTGAAATTGCCTGCTTCGGTCACAAGCTGGACTCCTTAACTGTCTTCAGCGCCATCGACGTAAGCCTTGACAAAATTGCTCCAAGCCGCGGCATTCCAATCTTCATCACGTTTCACATTGTTTGCTCCAGAATTCTCCGCCCCATCGACATACGACTTCACAAAATTACTCCAAGCTGCGGCGTTCCAATCCTCGTCACGCTTCATTTTCTTCGTCTCAGCTCCATCGACGTACGACTTGACAAAGTTGCTCCAAGCCGCGGCATTCCAGTCATCCTCGCGCTTCACTTTGGTTGCGCCGGTGTCCTCTGCCCTCGTAGAATAGTTCTTGATGAAGTCATTTACTGCAGCCTTGTTCCATGCCTCAGCCGCCCTTTTGGTCTGTGCGAGGTCCTGGTTTGCTACGCTCCGTCCAGGAACATTAGCATCATATTGGAGTCGTACGACTACATGACATGGTATTATTACCAAATTCAAGTAGGGAAAATACTCACCAATCGGGGCTGCCAACGTGGAAAGTGCTGGAAGCAGGGTGCTTGCGAAGAAAATAAATTTCATTGTCAAAACAGAGACAAGGAATGTCAGCTCTCTCTCAACTGCCGGCTAAATGGAAGACAGAAGCTCTTCGCAGGCGGAGCTACTTTATAATACGGACTTCAACCTTGGTGGACGAAGCACTCGGCTCGACATATTATATAGATATAGCTCTGCAGGAAGATGTGGTGTACGTGCTCTGTCAAGGCCCGAAGAAGAAGTGAGACGAACACAGGCACATCGCTGATGTCACTCTTCAGCCTATTCGCCGAGTAGCACATGGGCCAAATCTCCGGAGCCGGATACCTGCGGGGTCGTGTTGCCTACTCAAGGCTTTGGGGTGTTTTTTTTCCCAATCTCTCTAGCTGGTACGAATCGGATATCGAAGGAGAACGGTTTCTTGGGGTCTCCACATTGTATTTGTGGACTCTCATTGCACACACCAATTCTTCGGGGGCGATTTTTTGCTTGTCTTGCTGCTGATTGTTGGGTGAACATGCGATTTTTTTTTGCAAATCTTACCGTTTGAGGTGGATCGTGACAAAGATTATGGAGCATGTTAGCATCTACGGGGACTTTCTGCGGATGGTCTGTTTGGTTCTTTGATCCCTGCTTTCCTACGGATGTCAACGTAACGTTAAGGGTTGTGGGAAAAGAAGGAATCAAACCAAGCTTCAACCCTTCTGACATCATTCTTGTCTCACCGAAGCTATAGTTGTGTCAAGAATCACACCTTTTCTACAGCATTGACTCCCTTGCCCCAAGTTTCGCTCAGCATGGTAGGCAATAAAATGCATGAGTATGCTCCGCTTCGTGAGGGTGAAGGCCATCAAGACCATGAAAGCCTTGTCGGAGACGAGATTGAGACAAGCCATTTTCTGGAAAAGGAAGCCAGGAAGAAAATGTTTATGACCAACCGATGGCAACTGCTTGGCAATGCAATCTTTCTACTCTGCAATATCATGGCATTGTCCGCAATTATTCTTCATCCTGGACCTTCTCTACAGCAAAGACAAAAGTCGTGTGGAAGGCTTCTTGGCCAGTGGCGTGAGTCAAGCTACCTTACCCAGCATGCGCTGTAAACGTACACTTCTGGCTAACTGGTTGGTGGGCCGATGATAGTGCCAGATGCAGAAGCTGGTGTGGAATATCAAGTACAAAGGTTCAGAGGCTCCTTTGGTCTGCAAACTCCCTTCACAGGAGTAGGACCAGGGGTTGACGCTGCATGGGATAACATTACAGATGGTCAGTTATGCCCTTCGTCTGTGGTTGAATTTGAAGTAAATAATTTATAGGACCAATAGGGGGCGCGATCGGAATCACCAAGGAGCAGTGGATGGTTGCAAATCCCAACCATGAGTATCCCGTCATGCTTGAGGAGGACCATGAGACTGGCCGTTATCTCGCTTCTCTAGATGTGTTCCACCAGTTACATTGCGTGGTGAGTCGATTCTCGTTCATGAGGATGAAGATGGACTGATTTAGTTCCGCCCCAGGATCTTTTACGCAAAAGTCTGCACAGAGAATATTACGACAAGCATGAAGGTAGCTTTGCAGGAGCGCCAGAAAGCGTAGTTCAGGGTCATTTGGGTGAGCCCTCGTCTTGCTAACATAACATCGGAAAGCACTAACATTAGTGCAGAGCATTGTGTTGAGACTCTCCGTCAAACGCTAATGTGTCATGGCGATATAAGTTTGTTGACTTACAACTGGGTCGAAGGTCGGAGCATGCCGCACCCGAATTTCAACACACTTCATACCTGTAAGAAATGGGATACGCTTGTCTCTTGGAACATGCACAGGGACGTTGCCACTGAGTGGAAAGACGGCGTAAGCATTAGACGGTTCAAGCCTCCGACCAAGCCTCCTGGAGTGAAAGGAATGAGCTCGCCCCCATGAATATGTAAACCGTTCATCGAGCCAGAAGTTTTGAAGAAGCATACGTTGGGAGCTTCATAGTGAGGCACTATTATTGGTTGGAGCAACAGGCACATCTTGTACCAACAACTGCGTATATTGCGTGACCAGGAACGCGTTAGCTTTTCCGCGCATATCCGAGTTGCCTTCAAAATTTGCAATGCATCGAAGGATTTGGAGATTTTGGCCCCCAAAGAGAGTTAGGGGAAATAGATGTTCCTGGGAAGCACGTTATTCTACAAGGAGTTACCCTTTCATGGTGCTGAGCTTACTAAGGTCTTCCAACTTCATGCGTTATAATAGCTAATAGGTCATGCTTCGAAAGTTATAGGTAAATTACCATGGCCATCTACCTTGATCAACACGTTGGTGTGTATCATAGACTTATTAGCTTCGTGAGCCGAGTCTTGTAACGTGTTGTATGGAGCATTGAAGAAGTCAATCACAGCGGTATAGGTGCCAGGCAGTTTCTGGAGGGGCGGGCGATTAGTGAATCCATTTGAGTAAATGCGATCGTCTCCACTTCCAAGGTTGTATGCTCTCTTCCCGTGCCAGGACAAAGAACAGTATGGATCCGAGCGTGTTACTAACGGCGGGGGAAAGAAAGCCCTATTGGTAGAGACGTAAGGTGCTTCGTAATAGAAAGCCGGTGCCGCCCATATTGTAGGAGAGGATTTCGTATAGTAATAGACTTTCGGACGATTGGTCTCTGCTGAGCCATACGGAGACCCTGGGGTGCGACTACGCATTATTCGGCCCCACCAAGAGACGGGCCGCCATTCACCCGAAGCTTGCCCCGAAACATCTCTTTGTTTATGCGCAAGTCAAGATCTTCACGCCAAGGCTCGCCCAAGGACTTGTAGAGAGGTTCTCCGTACTAATACCTAGTACACTCTGCTGACGTATCTAAGCCCTCGGCCGTTGCCGAACCTTGCAGACCCGTCCTGACTAATTCGGCGCGTGGCGAAAAGTTCAAGTCGATTCTCCGCGGCAGGACCCTGCGAGCTCCTTCTCAGCTCAAAGTTCCTACGATCTTCAGTTTCAATTCATCGATTTCAAATGGCTCAAATCTCAGGCTTTTGAATCTACAAATGACTATTAAGTTTACAAAACTGATATTACCACCATTGCCCAAGTTTCTCGTGGAGGCTCGATTTTCAACACCATCTATGCTTTTCTGACAGCCAGGGACAGCTCACAGGTGTATAACAGGAATGTCCCAACTAGAGACGCGCTCTGGGCTTCAGCACTTCCCTGAAAGCGTCGACGAGCTTGCCCAATGCCTTTCCCGAAATTTGCCGATGAAGCACGATTCGCTTGCCGTCCACCTTGACACCGTGCTTGAGACCCAGCCGCTTCCACCGCTCTTCGTCACACCCTGCAGCTGCCAGATCCACCCACAGCATGTTCGTCTCTATCGGTCGTAGCAGCGTACCCCCTTGATTTGTCCAGGCCTCCCCGAGCCGTTTCGCCGCTTCGTGCACTTCTCGCAGTTGCTCTGTCTTCTCAAAATCGCCCCAAGGTCCGTTGCCAAAGTTTTCGGCAACAGCCGCCCTCGCCGCCGCCGTTAGCACGCCAGCCTGCCTCATCCCACCCCCGACAGCTTTCCTGATACGGCGCACACGGTGTACCAGCGCAGGGGAGCCGACGACCATAGCGCCCATTGGAGCGCCGAGGTTCTTGCTAAAGTCGAGCGACACAGCGTCGCAGAGCTCGGCGTAGTCACTCAGACTGCCTGCTCCCGCCGCGACTGCTTCAAACAGGCGTGCCCCGTCCATGTGCAAGGTGACGCCGTTTTCGTGTGCCCATTTGCTAATCTGGCGGAGCTCGTCTAGCGGCATGATGATCCCCGAGGTTGGTACCTCAAAGCTGATGACGGCGGTCGGACTCTTGTGCACGTCGTCTGTGAGTACGGCGTGTTTCTTGATGTCGGCTAGCGTCATGTACTGCCTGTTGGATGGCCGGAAACCCTGGACCATGGCGCCGCTGAAGGCCGGACCGCCCGCCTCGAAGTGAATGATGTGAGCGCGCGCATCCGTCAGGATGGAACACGGCGGCCGCGGAAGTAAAGCGCGCAGGGCGAGTTGGTTGGCCATCGTTCCGCTAATGACGAAGGCTCCAGCTTCGTGACCGCAGGCAGCGGCCATGGAGTTTTCAAACTCAAGGGTAGTAGCATCCTCTCGAAAGACATCATCGCCTAGGGTGGTGTTGGCTATGGCGGAGAGCATACCCGTGGATGGAGTGGTTATGACATCGCCTGTCATACTGTTAACCGAAAGACACACAACGTAGGTAACACAGGAGATTTAATACTTCTGAAGTCGAATTCGGCCGGACCAGGGCCGCCCCATGCGATTTCATTCTCGTTGCTGTTGAGAAGATGCTCTGATCTTGCATTGCTTGAGACAGTTTCTGAGTTCAAAGCCATTCTGAATGAAACTTGATTGCTATCTCCTAACGATGAACACTCGATTGCATTTTATCTCTTAGGATCAGACCTGTTTTGAAGGGTTTTTCCCTTTGGATCTAACGCCGAGATTTGGTGATTTGAGTGCAACGCCGGGTTTTGGTGACCTCATTCCAACTCCGAGTCATGGGGATTCGAACTCAACGCCGAGTTCTGGTGGTTGTGTTTCAACGCCGAGGCTTAATGGGTTCACAATAACACCGACTGTAGGATTGTCTTGGCAAATATGTGCAGATCCTTGTCGCGCAATCCGGGGATGGACTTGGCATTCGTCTTCAGGAACCGGAGGACAACCACACTGGTCGCTGACGCGCTGTGCGCTGTTGTCCCCATGTTTCTCACTGAACATACACCTTATTACTGAACCCGATGTCCACTCCCGGAACGCTCCACTTTAATTGCTTTTAAGGCCCACCGGATGCGTCTGGAAGTATTCTAAAGCAAAACTCGCATTACTCTTCTGCGAAGGCTGACGGCACTGCTGGCCCGAACATTCAACGAAATTCTCCCCCTGTACAACCGCACTTCGCCCTGTGTTAATGTTGTCGAGCAGTTAGCATTATAGGGGTAATCATTGCACTTTATGGCCGACTTCTCCACTGAGAGATACCACACTTTCCCAATCCATACTAACCAGGTTATTCTAAAACAGAAAATTCTCGAAATGCTCGACTTCTGGGAATCATTTCCAGCCTTAGTCAGTTTGACCCATACCTCGGACATTGCTTCCATGATTTCCAGAACTGCTGACTGATAAGGTTGTTATGGTAAAGGCACACTGCGGAACCTCTATATGTTCTCATCCTACTTCAATGTAGACCCCGAAAATCACGTCACTTCTGATACGGAGTTGAAAATAGACAGGATCATCAATGCAACAGAAAATCAGTCGTCACTCTGGCCTCAGAGCTGATGCTTTTTACTACTTTTGTGGGCTTCTGTTTATACCATTCTACTGAGGTTTTCATCGGCGAACCATCGGCGAACCCTGAACATCTCACCGATACATTACCAACATGTCTACCAGACTTGAAAGAGGCCAAAGCGGACTCAACAGCCTGATAAATACAATGGATTACAGGGAGCAGATAAAGACGAGTCGTTACAGTTCTTTGGTATCACTGCTTCGATTGCTTTCCTTCTTCGCGGCAGTCTCTCAGTTTTCCAGCCTCAATGTCGAGCTTCAGCAGCTTCAGCAGCTTGAGGTCGCTCATACACGAGCCAGTTCTCGAAACTAAAGCTGACATAAACATCCCACCCGACTCATCTTCGGAGGCCCCTTCGCTCGACGACAAGTTGGCCGAGTATGGTACACAACGCTCGGCTTCTACTTCCTCTTCAAATAGCATTACATGGCGAAGGGGCAGCTGCGATCATCCCCGCAACTGGTCAAGTACCAGAAAAGTATACGATACCACTGTCATTATCTTGTTGGAGTTTTATACGTAAGTATGCAACATAATGATATGTGAGCATAGGTGGCTGATTTGAGATCTCGCAGCACAATAATCAGTACTACAGGGGTAAGGACAATACGTTCCTTGAAAATTCAGTCCGCACTCATTCTCGAACACCCTTCGTGCATGCAAGGCTTTGCTGATTTCTTTTCCTGAAGCCTGCTGCTGCCTCTCCTGCAGCAGAAGAATACGGGCTGAGTGTCCCCGTGTCGCTCGTGGCGTTTAGTTTCATATATCAACTGGGTCAGGCTCTCGGCGGCCTGGTAATGCCTCCCTTCTCCGAATCTTTCGGACGTCGAAGCCCTTATATTTGGTCGAGTGCGGTCTTTGCCATATCTTGTCTTATCACGGGTGTGGTCCCTTCCGTTGCCGGAGTCTTCATTGGTCGGTTCATTATGGGATTTGCGTCGGCTACTCCCTCAGTCGTTATTGCCGGGTCAGTGGAAGACATGTACAACAGTAGACGACGAGTATGGCTGGTTCTCGCGTGGAATGCTGTTTCGACCTCGGCCTTAATTATTGGTCCGATTTACGGCACATACATCGAATATGTGTGCGGATGGTCAGTGCAGCGTTTCATCCAAGTTTTTCTCTACTATCGACCTCAGTGCTAACTCTACTAGGCGCTGGATATACTACAGTGCAGCGATTGGAACTGCTGCCTTGACTCTGTTCACTCTGGGTATCAAGGAAAGCAGGCCGAGTCTGATACTCAGCAGAAAAGTGGAACAGCTCCAGAAAGTAATTTCGGAGAAGATAGTCTTCGACAACTACGATGCGGCGCCAAATGCAAGGATGTTTCTCGAGGTGGTGCTCATTCGGCCATCAAGACTGCTGGTAACCGAACCTATTGTCATCTTGGTCGCCACTTTGACCGCAATTGCTTGGAGCATCATTTATCTGTTTACCGAAGCACTGACCAATATCTACATTTCTATTGGTCTTTCGAACACCAGTGCATCACTTCCATTTCTGGCAATGCTTATTGGTGTCTTTTTAACTATTCTTCCAAGATTCTGGGACATCAAGGTAGCCAACAGAAGAAAGAGGAATCATGAGCCACTAGAGCCGGAAGACAAGATTCGAGGCTTTTTCATTGCCATTCCCGCGCTGGCTATTGGTATGTGGTGGTTCGCTTGGACCATCCCGCCCGCAGTGCCGCACCTGTCCTGGGTCGTGCCCACGATCAGCTTGATCTTCATTGGGTTCGCAGTCAGTGAGATTGCATACACACTGAGTGGATACTTGGCCGACTCTTACACCGTCTATGCAGCATCAGCATTCGCAGCGTTGGCCTTTCTCCGGGCCATTGTTTCCGGGCTTGCACCTCTGATTGCGTACTACCTTTATAATGGAATATCGTACAATCTGGCCACCACAGTGCTCGCAGCTATTGCAACACTTTTTCTGGTTGCGCCGGTAATATTGCACCGATACAGCAGAGACTTGCGTCGGAGGAGCGTGTTTGCGAGACACAGCCTGGAAGTACATGCGATGACGCGAATTGAAGAAGACTGAGCAGCATAGCATGGTCTGTCCAGTGTTGGATTTTAATACCCTAAAAGTTGTACTTGCTGTTTAGAGTTCTCAAAAATGTAAAGATAATGTTCCATTTTCGGTCGCGTATTTTCTCCTCACCTGTGCGACATCTTGGCTGGTTCCAAGAATAAGGACGTGATACTCGCCAGCGAGAGATCTTCCAGCTAGCGATGACTGCTTGCTCTATCCGTCGTAATGGTTTACGCCTTAGATCAAAAGACCGCTGCAAGCAAGGGCTGGCCCCCCTCTGACTAGACCGACAATTGCCAGGTCACGTGGTTTGTAATCCGGCGTCTAAGAACTAGTATCCGGATGTTTCAGGGCTGCCTTACGCCACAACATCTTGCTCTACAGCAGTATCAACCCAATATATACAGTCTTTTACACTTTCAAGTGCAGGTTTGCGACTTCAAATACGTTGATGATGCGCCAGAGGTACAGAGCGTGATATATTCAAGCTAGAATCAGAGTTAACGGCGTACTGAAAGGGTAGATAGGTACGTATCACTCCTGAGTGAGTCTGTTCGTGCAGGTTCGTTAATTATACTGCTTGAATGATATTATAAGTCATCCAATGTTGGAAAGTTTTGTCGAGGGTTCCCCCCAGGCTATATGGGATGCTCTTACATTAGCTAAGGTAACACTCCTAATCGTACCTCCTGACAGCACTTTGATCGGACAGAAACCCAACTGGCGCTTCTTGCCGTTGATAGCTCGAGAGTGTCCTCAGTAAATCCCAGGCAGCTGTGGATGCCTCAACTTTTTTAAAGGACTTCTTGACCAGATAAGATGGGCTGCATTTGGGCTGGGGGGTTCTTTGAAGTGAAATTCGTAGTCAAAGGTTGTCTTTTAAAAAAAAAAAAAAAAAAGTAGATTTATTCAAGCAGACACAAAACACAGGCTTTTTCACTACGCCGTTCGCACCAGCCGTCTCCTCTTCCGGGGCTGCTCGTCGTCCTCCCCCGCTGTCTCTTGATGCCTCTTTTGGGGCTGCTCGTCGCCCTCCTTTGCTGTCACCTGATGCGTCTTCGGCGGCAAAGGGCCCCCGACAGCAAACCTTTCCGGCAAATCAACTCCCAGGTTCTGATAATCGTCTCTGAGCTCGTCAGGCCATTGGTTCGGAAACAGACGAGCATGACGCATGTGACTCAGTAGGAGGACCCGCACTTCTTGCGGCCACTCTCGATCGGCCGGGTCGAAGCTCATACATAGCCCTATGACTTCTTGCAGTTGTATACTGTAGGGCCATGGGTCGAAGGGGTATACCTTGCGAAAGGCATCCGATTCGGGATTCTCCGACATGGTGATCCTCACTGCCCTACTGGGTTCAGGAGGTTCGTCGTAACCCAGAGCGAGAGCCCAGATCAAGAGCCCAATTGCCCAGACATTAGTCCGCGCATCGAGTCTCATTGGATTGCCTTCTCGATCTATCTGGGGATCCTCCGCGTTGTATGGGCTTCCCAGCTGCTCTGGGGCCATCCACCCCTCTGTCCCTGGACCGACGTACGCCATGGGATTCTTGTTGTCTTCAGGGCCCGTGAAGATCGCTAGGCCGAGGTCCCCTAGTTTTGGAGCTGGGTAGTGAGGCCAGTCCGGTTCTGGCGCACTCAAATAAACGTTTTCAAATTTGATGTCCCTGTGGATGACCTCCTGTTGGACAAACTCTTGAGGAGTGTGCTCCAGTGCGATGCACGCGTCTATAAGTTTCATCATCAGAAACCAGAGGAACGGCTCCGGAGGATATTTTGTTCTGATAGGTCGAGCCGTATTCGCCGATGACCCTCTGTGGTAACCGTATCGGTCGTTGAGGTTCCATAAGTCGCCGAGAGAGCAAAAGTCCAAAAAAATTCGGAAAGCTTCTTTTTGCTTGTATACAACGTCAGATCGGTAGCCAACTAGTGCTGGACATGGCCTCATGTTTAGAATCTTGTGCACATGTGCTTCTTGTGGATATCTGAGAAATGGTTCTTCATGCCATAACACGGGATCGTTCCAGAAACGAAGGCCATTTTTCCCCTTTAACTCGGACTGCCTCTTTGAAACTTGTTTGACCACCATTCTCTGTATCTGTTAGCCGCTCTGCATATTGCAATGAGCCAAAAAGCGCCACTCACGTCTGCGATGTTGTTGTTCTCATCAACGGCAACCCACAAGCCGACGAGTCCAAAACTCCCGGACCCAAGCGTAGCCAGGCCTTGCCACTTCTGATCTTCTGCATCGGGGTTTCCATGATAAGATTTCACGAACTCGTCTACATACTTATCTTCGAGCTGTTTTCGAGTCTCGCTGTTGGAGCCGCCAAGGTCTACGGCGTGCCTGTTAGCAATTTCATGTAATGCATACCACTTCAGTAGGAAATGGAGGCTTACCCGGATCCCAGATTCGCATTTTCACACAACGTGCACAGTCGACGTCAATATCCGCAGTGTTCGAGTTTCGATGGGGAGGACACAAGAAGTAACAGCCTCCCAGGTCTTCCCCGTTTTCGAATGCCTCGAAGCATTGATCGCAGCCGACTGTTCCCCCGCGACCGAATTTGCATCTTAACCCTCTTAGTCGACACCGCCGGCAGCCAAACACGTTGTATCTTCTGCATCGGTTGCAATCGTCTGGAATCTCCTCATCCGGAAGCTCTGCGCATTGCCGACACAGTCGACGGCAGGTTGTCGGCCCTGCTTCAGGGTCGATACTGTACTCGCGTCGGCATGCCAAACACATGTGGAGTCTCACATCAAAGTTGCAGTCATCATGGAGACCCCCTTGACGGCAGGCTTGGCAGATTAATCCTCCAGGGATCCAATCCTCACTTGTATCCCACATCTCGTTGATATATGCGCTCTTTTGCTCATCTTCAAAACTATTCCATATTGATTCGAGAAAAGCCTTTTGTGTCTGTTTAGGATCTTGTTGCCGGGTCAGACGCTGAGTTTCAAGTCAGAATCTTAGAGAGCTAAGCGTACCTGTTTTCTTATCCGCCCAGCGGTGTCTCCATATTCTCTTCTCTTGCTTGACAAATACGTCTCTCTCAGTCTCATGGTATTCATACCTTTTTGGGAATCGTAGTTCCGGTGCCATTTTGACTGCCTGCAGTCTGAAACGATTGAATTCACGAATTGTAAGTCCTTGAGCAAATTTGTGTTTATGACGAACTCATGCGATGTCTCGTCAGTGGTTTTCTTGCAAAGAAAATGAAAGCAGAAAGATGGTTGGAGAAACTGGACTGAAGGTGAGCACGAAATTCGCTGCATGCCTACGAAACGTCTGGTTACAATAGCACAATGGACTGTATTGTGAGAGAATAGTATTAAGGCAATCATATTCTTTGTTATATTTGCTTGCATAGTGGTCTTCGTTACTGCGACTCTATTGGAGTCCGCATGCGGAACAATGTGGAAAATTGTTATTCATGGGGTTATTTTTAGCATTAGTTGCAAGTGAACAAAGAAATCACCAACGCGTGTGAACGTCTTGCAAACAATACAGTCAGGTCAAACACTTAGTATTCATTTCATGGTGTGTTTGTGCATCATCCCTTTGTCGCAGATACTTAGCAATGAAGAGGAAGTGCTTCTGTTTTGTATGTCTACAGCTCGAGGGGTTGCATGCGTGGTGAATGTGCCAGACAGGTGAATTGACCAGAGGCACTGATTAAAGCGATGGAGAAGCAGATGAACATACAGTGTGAGCCACGAACAAGGTTGACCAGGGATCATAGCTTGTGGGAAAGAAAGGAAAGAGACCTACGTTTTCCCGGTAATTGATTGTAAAACGGCTTGGTCAAAAAAGCAACGTAGTGAACTACCCTGACTCCGATAATCCTCAACAAATCAGCGTGTCGCTTTGCTCGCCATATCACACTCATGTGAAGAAACGCAGGAGCCAGTAGCAAATCTCCGCTGGCGTCCAAGCATGCCGATCACAGGAAACTTTCGTGCAGCGACAAATATTTCCCCCACGAGACAGAATTTAGAAATTATCCGAGCTGAGGAGATCGCTCTGTCAATGGTTGAATCGGCTATTGCGAGACTGCCAAGAGGAGGAAAGACGCAAGCATGAATGAAAGAAGTTTCAATAGGGAAACTTTCAGACGCCATCCCGACTTAGCTATCTAAAAGGAAGAGATGGATCCCTATTTTGAACTAGTTGGTTAGCAAATGCAAAGATACCTCCTGTGTCTGTTGGCTGTTACTTTTAACCAGTATCTTGAACCCCCAATGCGCCGCGCTGTTTCTTCTGTCTCGCAGAGTCTATGGAGTATTGGCATAATTTCATTATCACACAAATCCTCACCGGAGCTTTTGTCACTACGGCTACTCAATTCATGTGTTGGAACAGCTGGCTGATGCTCTCTCCATGATGCGTCCGCCGAATCGCCTCCGCCAGGAGATTGCTGACGTCTAGCACGGTAAGCTTGGTCGTCTGGCGCTGCTTCTCCGGCGACAGAGCCAACGAATTTGTCACGATGATCTGGTCGATGCAGCCACAGGCCTCCATCTCAGCCAGACAATTGCCGCCGAACAAGCCGTGCGTCGCCATACAGTAAACCCGCGTGGCACCGCCGCGCTTCACCACCGTCTCGGCGGCGGCGATCCAAGAACCAGCCTTATCAATCATGTCGTCGACAATGAAGACAGGCTTGTCGCGCACTTTACCGACGAGCGTAACGGTCGTCTCGAGCTCTGGGTTCTTAAGGTCCTCTTCTTCGCCTTCGTCGGAGTCAGCGGCGTCGCCGGTGCCGCCGAGAGCGTGGTCGTTGGGACGAGTAGACGAGGCGGTTGATATGAACGAGTTCATCATCTGGCCAGTAGTGGACTCTTCGTCGGAGCTTTGGCGGGCGCGACTGTAGCCGGATCGCGTGGAGTAAGGTGGCGAAGGGTGATCGTCGTCAACGATGTGGCCATGTACCAGACGGCCGGTGGTCACATCGCGAGCAGGCTACGTCCTTGTCAGATACATAAGCTATGCAAAAGTAACGACTCACCTCGTCTGTGTATTCTTCGTCTGCACGATTTCTGGAAACGCAAGTCGCACTTGGGATGGTGTGAGTCCGATTCAGATCCGCAAGTGCTGGAGATTGTGCTGGCGAAGATGAGGAGGACGAACTGTTCGGCCCAACACGCCGACCGGCCACGGAATTGGCCCCAATGCCGTTGTTTCCATTCGCTAGGCGTGAAGGCACCGCTGTACGAGGTGGGATTGCGGTCATTGGAGGACTCACCGTAGAAGCTCCTCTTCCCCGAAGTATAGACCGTTGGCTGGCTTCGCGAGCAGCGTCATCTACCGGACGATGAGCTTCGGGAGTTCCTTCGCTGGGATCCAGCAATGTCATTGCCTCAACGTCCAGATCATTTATGTCACCGGGAAGCGCCCCGTCCGCCATCCGTTCGAAGAGGGTGCTATCAAGAACGCTGCCACTACCAGCATAGCGCGGTCTAACTCTGTCTGTCATGACGATGCCAAAGTTCAACTTCAAGGCATCTGCAAGAGATGTGACTCGTTTTGTCCCTCCAGCATTCTTGCTCACCACGACAGCCTCCTGCCAAGAAGATACATTGTGTTTGATCCAACGCGCCAGAATCGGTTCGGCGACAAGGTTGTCCACAGGGCATTGAAAGAAACCTTGCATCTGGCTGGCATGAAGGTCGATGGTCATGACATGGTCGACCCCGGCCACAGCCATTTGATTCGCCAGCATCCGGGCGGTAATGGCTCCGCGATGGGATTTTTTCTTGGACTGGCGAGAGTATGGGAAGTATGGCAGGACAGCTGGTTAAAAGAGCATATTAGGATTAACATCTTTCATTCGATGAGTGGTCCATACCAGTAATCTTGCTTGCAGAACCGCCTTTACAGGCATTGATCATGATGAGGAGCTCAATTACAGCATCATTGATCCTGGCTCCCAATTAGAGGCAAAGCGCCAATTAGGTTGGTCTTGCGCACTTGGTACTTCCGCTCTGGACGATGAAGACATCTTGGTCGCGGATTGAGGTTTCTATGCTGATCAGCAAATTCATTAAGTCATTGGAAAGACTCAGGAACTGACTGATTTCCACACTGGTCTCGCCGTTGCTGAAGAAACCAAGCGCAGCGTTGGCAGGCTTTTGGCCTAGGCGTTCACAAATCTTGTCAACAAGGGCGGGATGAGAGGAGCCAGAGAAGATCTGGGTTTGCCGCATGGCTACTGGAATGGGGTCGGGAAACGCATGTAGAGGAATGAGGAATCTTGGATGCCGGGATTTTCATTTGCCAGGTGGAAATTTTTGGAGGCTCGATGCAGCTTCGCGTGACAAACTTCCGAGGTGGGGATGGCATCGAACGTCACGCTGCAGTAAGCTTCACCCTTTTACTTCCCTTCATCAAAATCAAGTAGTGCCAATTGGCTCTTGTTGACTCCCGGAAATCACACTACATTCCTGAGCTTGTCACTGGTTGCGTGCACTTCCCTTCCATTCCAGGCTCCTTGCAGGGCAATTATCCTGCAGGTCCCGTCGAATCATCTTGTACGGCTACGGATCCGTTTCACCAGGGTCCAAGCCATGGCATCAAAGGCTGTCATTCGCCCTGCGACTGTCCAGGACATCCCTAAGATAAAAGCCATCCACGACCATTACGTATACAATAGCGTTCTCACCCTTCACAGCGAACCCAGACCGGAGGAAGATCTCCGACGGAGATTCTTGGCGGCGGTCGAAAGAGGACTTCCATACATCGTTGCCCAAGACGAGGAGTCAAGGCATATCCTTGGCTTTGCTTATGCCTTCCCCTTCAACCGCAAGGTTGCCGGGCTCTCCCAAACCGTCGAGATTAATCTCTTTTGCCATCCCAATTACACACGACAGCACATTGCAAGACACCTCCTTGAGGATCTTGTAGCTATACTGAAAAGGCCCTCCAACTCCGGCCATGCTACCTTCTTTCGGCCTGGCGTTAAGCCGCATCAGGCTGCCCAAGTCATTGCCTGCATTGGTATCGATGAACTGGGTCCTAAAGGCGGCCAGGGTCTTATAGAATGGTACAAACAATTCGGATTCGAGGAAAGCGGGCGGCTAAAAAAAGTGGGCTGTAAATTCAATCGATGGTAGGGCCTGAAACAGTACTTCGAAACATTCCGCGGCAGCTGATTCTTCGATAGGATTGACCAAGTCTACCTTCAGATAGGCCTTGTCTGAGTTGTCGACTGTTCCGTGTATTCACCTCTCCAAGGCGGCAAGATTCACTGCAGGTATCTTAATCATCGAGGAATTTGCGAATGGAGTATCATCCTCCACGCACGACGTATAGCGAGGCTTGGACCTACCACGTTGTTGCTCAAGCCTCCCTTTTCAAACACATATCAAGGTAGCCGTCAGTCCTGCTGACCTTCCATTCACCTGGTCCTTACGCGGATCTTATCGCAACGCGCACCAACTTGGCCAATGCCTTGCTTTCAGTAGACAGTCTCCAAATTCGTGGCAGGGTACTATATTTTCGCTATCAATACTTCCTACTATTGCATACAGCGCCAGTCTCTCTGGCTATCCTGCTGTGTGCTGCATTTGCTTTCCTTCACAATCATACCTTCTTTCTGAGCTACTCTCATACGAGTGGAATGATTAAAAACCATGAACGCCAGACAAAATTCGTCCGATTGTGAGTTTCAGTTTGATACGATGCATGCAGATATAAGCTACTTATCATATGAATACCTTCGCTCATCATTGTATTCAGCCTCGAGACCTGGAAAGCTGACCAATGCTAACCCGCGCAAATGGCAAGAAGCCGGGGAGGACCCTGAAAAGGCGAGAGATGCGCATGAAGCCGCGAAGAAAGCGTGCGAAGATGCTGCAAAAGCGATCCGAGAGACTTGTGAAAAGCTCAGTCTTGACATCGAACGACCTTCGTCCGCAGATTCTCAAAAATTGAGCTCTTTGTCAATTCGGACTGCATCGTTTAATCAGAGGGACGACTCTCCTCTTTCTCCTACTCAGCATGCCACCCAACCTTCGGTAGGCTCTGAAATGGCATCAACTCAGCAAACTTGCTCAGTGTCAGAGAAGGACGATGTGGACGGTGATAAGCTACTATCGAACGATACTTGGTACAACTCTGGACAACACGCAATAAGGGGCCGGTTTTCGGATGGAGAGGACCCACGACTTGCTCCCTTTATTCCTAGGTTCTATTATTGAGAGAGCCTGGTCTCACAAGGATCGACTGAATTAGATTCTCCCAAAGCGCAGGATCGCTATCTCAGGATGATCAAACAACCCCCCGATCTCGGTACTTACGGCCAGTGCTTGCTTTGACATTGATACGTCTAGCTGTGCTCACACAGCCTCCCTTGACTACGGCAGCAACTACTACTTGTTGGATTAAATACATCATGGAAAGGATCATACTTCAATGAACTTGCAGTTTGACCTGCGTCAGGCATTGCGGATTGAATCATATATTCACCAATATGGTCATGCGGAAGGTTGGAAAGCCAAAGTTTTGTATGATCGATGAGGCTAGCATTATCGGTCGAATGATTTGATACCAGCATTCTATCGTGAGATTAATTCAATTCAGGAAACTCTCATGCTCCAAGTGTCGAAGCAAGTAGGGCTTAACCATCTGGCGATAGCGGCTGCTTTGTTTGCCTCCGCATGTAGAATTGAAGGTTTAAGCATACACGGGATTTCTTTGTACAATTTCGAGCACAACTTCCGCGTCCAGATTGATAAAGCAACCTTTGTTTCCCGCGATGTTTCTCTCTTTCCGTCTTTCCCATAATGATCTCGAAGACTCCTGCCCTAGAAATCTCATTTGTCATCACATTCATCACAAATCTCTTGTCATTCATTCACCATCAAGTTAAGTCACTCATATCTCTGCTCGGCGAACACAGTGCTTCGTCTTATGCTCACTGGCCTCAGACCATCAAGCGGTTCGTACTCCAGATTCTAGTCAATCTACATCATGTGCGTAATTCGCTACATTCACACCTGTGGTCACGTCCGGGAGTCTATTTACGGCAAACAAGACAGCCCCCACGAAATATGTCTTTGTGGCCGCTTTGCAACCCAGGACTGCACCAATGCCGTCTGCGAATCCGACATCTGCGCCTACTGCCCCACCGACATCCTCTTCCCTACCGCCACCACCTTCGAAGAGATGATCATGCCCACCGCAGATCTCACCCTGGAAGAACAGCTCTCCGTCCTGGACGCCGACATGCACCAGTTGCAGGTTGCGCAGTCCCGAATCGACCGCGACGCCTCGACCCTCCATGCGGAATGGGAGCGGTTGAACGTGGACGCCGAGCTCGTGGGGCTGAGGTTTGCGCCGGAGGAAAGGGAGGGCCTGGAAGGGTATGAGACGCGGAAGCGGATCGCGGGGGAAGGTAGAAATTGTGGAGACGGAGTTGCGGGTTCAGAGGCTCAGGGCGGAGCTGAGTAAGATAAAGCTGGATGAGAACGAGGAGGAGATTCGTCGGGTGCGGGAGATGATTGACGAGGAGTTCAATAAGACGTCGGATCAGCGGGCGATGAGGGAGCATTGGACTTTTGAGGAGATGCTGAGTGAAGATTCAGAGGCGAATATCGCCGCCAACAAAGAAGTGGCGAGGAGAGCGTGGGAAAGCACCCAGAGGGAGATGGATGCGAGGAAGGCTTAGATATATGGCTCATCTGTTTTGCGGGTTAAGGTCTGGAATTGTAGCTTGATATTGGTAAGCTCTTTTCCGCCTTAACGCATTTCATTACCTTCTAATCTTGACTGGCATTCTAGTCGGAACTCGTGGCGTGTAGAACGCAACTTTATTAATTTTGTGTCGACCTCAAAGGATCTGCATCAAGGCATCCTCGATAAAAGCCCTCTCATCTGAAAAATGCGTTTACTATTGTGTAGGCCGTGTAAGCATTAGCGTAATGAGTAACAGAGCTCAACTTTCTCCCTCTTCCTGGAGTGAGCCACAAAGAACGTTACAGCATGTGAGTTTAAGGAAATTACATGAGAGCCAGTCATGGTCACCTTGTTTCGCCGGCTTGACTGTTGGCGCTTGATCTTCCTACGCCAACTTTTGCTTCATTGCTTTTTTTTTTGAGCAGCTTCAGGGCCCTTCCTAATACTGATTGAATTACTGTCCGACGAAAATGGCAACAAGTATCAGTTCTCAGGTTGTAACTTTGCGACGAAATGGAATTCCGGCAGATTCTGCACACGTGCCTTTTCAGAAAATCAAGAAGTATAAGGTATGTGTCCTTCGTCGTTTCTTTCTTTTCACAATCGATTTCTGAGCTCGGAAACAGGACCTTCACTCTCATGTATGTGACCTCTTCATCAAGGACAAGCGAGCCTGTGAACTGGATCTGCATCTGGTCACTTCGGATGGCAGAGATCCTATAGATTCTATCCTCTGGGATAGTGGCTTTTACGTCAAAAAACTTGAGGATGACTCTGCATCGGTCTCAATTCTGGAAGCACATTTATCGCCGATCGAAACTGTTGACAGCAGCAACAGCAGCGACTGCGCCAATGACGATGCTCCAGCTGCGAAGAGGAGAATTGGCAAATTGCGGTATCCAGAAGCGCGTTCAAACGAGCCGAACTCAGATGCGGAAACGAAAAAAGCGCCTCAGCAGCAGAATGCAGATAAGTCAGCACAAAGTAGGGCATTCTCGAAAGACACGGAAATCGCAAGAGACCTGCGGCCGCGGCTGGAGCTATCAGCATCAGTGTCTGCTGAACATCCCAATCCATTTGAAGGAGCTCGTTCTGCTGGACCTGATAGAAGCGTCGAGAGAGACCACGTTCTGAGCAGGAATAATAGGCGTCGCTCGACAGTTTCGTCTATTGCAAGGACCTCCGACGTTGGTTGGAGACTACATTCAGCGGAAGAGTCTTCACAGTACGTTTTCCAGCCATATCGTACTCGAAATCCAGGGCTCCCTGACCACCAGGGCCGACACAATTATTATACAAGCGTACCACGAAATATCACCATTCATTTCTTCCTCGAACACTTTACGACGACGTCATCGATGTTGCCCGCCCCAAATATCCTGAGCAGACCTGTGCCATCTCTTGAGCTGAGGTTGGCGGGCAGTACGAAACAGATCGAGATTGTCAGACAAGTTCAAGTACATTTCGAGGAGTTCTCTGGAATGCCCAGTGACAGCATTCGCATGGTCTACTATCTTGAGATACATGGAAAGATCGTAATTCTGACCAACAGGAACTGGATATTAACAAAATACATGGAGAATACCGCGGTTCATGCAGAAGGAAGGATCTACACGCACCGTTGTACGGTAGTTTTGGCTCGCCCACGAGCCTAGAAAGAGTGGTACTCTTCCTGAAGATTTCAATTAAGTTTCAGGCTAATCATTTAGTTCATATACACGATTACTTGTGAGACTTTAAGCATTCTAAATGGGTCCATCTAGAGCAGATCTCCAGCTCGGATTGCTATCCTCTTTTTTCCCCTGTAAGATCTTTGGTAGGTCCAGATAGAGGAGTGCCATAAAGAAGCGTTCAAATTAATATATCATAGACACAGATGAAGGAGCATTTTTCAAAGAGCCGATTGCAGGGGTCCGTCACTCGAAAGCAGTTCCACACTTGACATAAGGTCTCCAACAAAAAATGGCGTGCGCTGATGCAGCACCGATTTTGCACTTCGAGCTCTGCAGATCAAGCAGTCTATGAACCAAAGGGACTCCCAAGCTCCGCAGTGATGAACTTCGCGCCCGCAGTGACAAAGCACATAGAATATTTACCGGCATCAGATGATACGCTGTCCCCTTGGCCGGGATCACGCCATTCCCACCAATGTCCAAATCCTCAGTGCCCAAACCTCACCAGACCTATTGCAAGCTGAATCACTCGACGACGCGCAGAGCACGTCGTGCCCGTGATGCGGCAGCGCGCTCTCCGGCGGCAGGTAAAGCGGCTGCTAACCTAGCACATAGTTGCCAAGCTTACCGGCGATATCCTGCGAGTCGATCATCATGTAGTACGCTCGCTAGGCTCTCTTGCGGGTGATGTGGAAGTAGAAGGCGGGTTAGGGTATGCCGAAGGCGTTTTTGACAGTATTTGTGAACTCGACGTATGTATCCGTCGATATCACTAAAGGCCTAGCATATTATTAGAATATAGACTTACCTTCACATCTGCGCTCGAGCGTGTCACGACTCTACGCGTATGCACTATAAGATGTTCTTTTGCCCGCTTGCGACTTCTCTGGTGTAAAGGCCAATTCTACGAAGACAGTGGATCTATGCACGGGTTTCAACTTCTAACAATGCTTCTAGCTATGATGCCGATTGATACCTGCTTGATATCCGATTATACGACACAATCCATTAATATTTCGTTATCTTCAAAGGGCTTTCGTATACCATTCCTTTGCATTGATGATGGCCTTAAGCCTCCTCGGTAATTGACAACTTCGAAACATTAGAGTACATATAAGTAAGGGTTGCTGACTGGTAGATCACCTCAATTACCATCAATGGCCAAAGATCCACTGCACAGTAATCGACACATTCGTCGTCTTTTCAATCCCATTCTTGCTGGCAGCACGGATATCAAATTTTCCACGGCTTGGGAGTGTGCTGATGGTCGGTTTGAAGTCTCTCTGTGGGCTTCTTTCACGGTCGCCGCTGGAGCTCTCTTTGCTACCTTTCGCACGCACATCAACACGACTTCGGAATAATAAACGAGCATTCCACGAGCTGAACCACGCTCTAGGTCTTCCTGACGAACCAGCTGGAGAGCGACCTCGATACTGTACAAAGCTCTCTCGGCTTCGCTTGCCAAGCAGAATAAAGTAAAGCGGGGTGAGGGCAGGAATACACGCGGCGATAATGATGATCCAATTCTCTGCCATATACCAGTAAACAAGGTCTGTCGCTTTCCAGGTGAAGTCAGGCGTGGCGAGGTTTCGTAACTCGACAGTTTTGAAGACAGAAGCAACTGTTGCGATGACGCCGAGGCCCATAACTGCTACCAGACCCAGCTTGACCCTTAGCTTCATCTGGAGGTTCCAAATGATCGGTATCGGGAAGAGAGCTAGTAACAGATCACTGGCAGAGGAAAAAGCTGAGTTCTGATGTTAGCCAGTAGCAATCAGAAACAATAAATTCGATGCTTACCACCCTGGAAGTAACCGTAATCGCGCTGCACGTTTGGACTCCAGCAGGTACCTTTGTGTACCACACGTTGATCAAGATGATTCCACAGGAATGTTACAGGCCTGCACTGAGCAAACGTGATTATTGTGAGAAGCAAATTCACAACGAACAGTGCAACGATAAGACACCAGAGAAATGCTGCTTGTGCCTTATTCTTGTTCATAATTCGCATTATCAGCAACGAGATCGAAATTTTCCCGAAACATGCACTCATTGTTGAGAATGGGACTGTAAGCCAGATGATTTTGACTGCATTGATAACGTTCTGTGGTTCGAGATAAACCGTGTGTCGGCCAACACCGTAGTGGACTTCTAATGTAACAAGGACAGTTGTAACTATTGCAAGAACCTATAGACGACAAATCAGTGAACAGTTCGCAAGGCACAAGTTCACCTACTGCCGCAAATAAGATCGTCCAGTCATCCCATCCCACGTTGTGAACAATTCTTGATCGAGCATACATTCTCGCAGCTACTGCTAACACACCGAGGCCTGCCTCTAGCTGGCAATAAGGATACCGTTGCCTTTGTTCACATCTGGAATTTGCAAAATCTGCATTTCTGATGTTTCTGATTGACGCATGTAAGTGATTCATCTGTAGCAATGAATTATGCACGGACTTAAATAGACATGAAGTATCATACCAGTGAATTAAGCTTCTTTCATAAACACTGAAGATTTCCAACGATTGGTGATGGAGCACAAACGTGAGCCAATAATGGGCATTGAATTGTGCTAAATGCAATGGACTAAGTAAGGAGAATCTGACAGGTCCTACTCCTGAATATATGGACAGCAGCAGCCTCAGCTGAAGGAGCACATGATCCTAAGCACGGCGATTTGCACGGTGGTTCAGCTGCTGTGAGATTATCAACAGGCGGCGCAATTTGAAACAGCTATAATTACCGTCCTTCATGTTTTGACAATTGGAAAGGCCCTCGACTGTATGGATAGTGGCCTAAAAGTTAGTGCTATCAATATAAAAGAGTATCATACGGTCTGAAATCATTCCAAGAAGTTACTAATATCTGAGAGCTACATACCCTTGCGCTTCAAACGTTTTGTACATACTACAATGAACTAGGTTCTTGAGATAGCAAAGTCGAGGTTGGCTCCTTGGGGGTTTCAGCACTGAAAATCGCAAGCTATTCGCCGCATTCGAAAAATGGTAGGCAGATCCTCAGAGCTCTTGACCGTGTTCTTCCGGTCCGCATCTGCGTGTTGAATGAGATCATGAGATTGTAAGCCAACTGACAAATTGGAGTTATAAGAAATCTGAAGCGAGCTATTTCAGGATGTTTGCAAACAGAATTGTACCGAAAACGGTAGTTATTGGCGGGGGTCTTTGCCTGCATATGCACCCATATGTTTTTAGACACATAGAGCTGGTAGTTGGCGGCAACCAAGGCACTGCAGATCGACCGGAGAGCCCAAGGCCCCAAATAGATCTCGGCCGATATTCTGAGCTTGAACGGATCTCGGTGAAAGTGAATCGTGATTTGACTATGATAGAGTACATCCATTTTCCATCAAAGGCGGTCTATCTTGGATATTTCTTTTGGAATACCGGGGCACGCCATCTCTTTTTATCTCCATAGACCATCTGAGGAGTTTTGAAAGCTGCCAAGCAGGTCACTCCAAGTAGGAAACGAACACGGGGTCGATGCTGTTGATCGGCTATCCCAATAGTGTGATTTCCTGTCCAGCATCGGTCCATGGGCATGCATATGCCATCCTTATCTTACGGTAGTGCGGGTACGATCTAAACGTGCAGCTGAGCAATATCTCTTCGGATCTTTTCGGTCTGGCTGCTGCCTGGATGTTCAGCTAGAAAAGGAATTTCAGAGCTTCCCGGACGAGGCACCGATGCAAATGCATATGCATCAGCCAATAGCATGCAGCCAAGCTATCTTTTCATTGGTTACCCAAATTTGCCTCGTCCCACCTTACCTGCTCAATCATGCCAAGTATTCGCGGCTCTTGCCCATCAAACAGCATTGATATGCGGATATGTGACGGTCTCGCCCTCATCTGTATTATTCCTTCCTTAAGCACATACCATCTACGCTTCATGTATCAGGATCTGTTATTACTTTCCAATGTGCTAGACTGCTAAACCGCCAAAAAGTATTTCATCAGTCCGGACGGAGCTGCTCAAACAAAGAATGTGGCTTCAGCTGTGCGGCTGTTTCGAGCGTATGTCCGCTGTACGGGGCGCTAGGAAATGTCCGAAATTGACACGGACCACCACAACAAATAAACAGCCCCTGAACAGACTTGTATGG